>JAUJYT010000956.1:0-13989 GCA_033996565.1 Nanhermannia nana
AACACATGCATAATAGAATCCACTTATTGGCAATTATTCCTGAAGATACTAATAATTATTTCTAATTTAAAGATTTCAAAAATGAGTAAAATTTAAATAAATTTAAAATTTATTATTAAATTAATTAAGAGGGATATAATATATAAGTTAGTATTATGAAGAAAATATTAATTTGATGCATTAACTCATATCTGATGCACCGACGAGTTGCCAATAACCGGGACAGACTGTAAAAGCTTGAGATAACTTTAATAAAATAACGTTTGAGTTAAACAAATGCGAATTAGATGCTCATATGAAACACTGTGGTGTAGTTATACCTATAGATACAGTATATTTCTGTATAAGTAAAAGTAATGATGCATTATATTTTGGAATCAATTTTTGATAAACTCAAAACTGGTGGTGTTCTGTAATTTGAGCCCAAAGTATTCGGATTACAAGCATTAAAATAACCCCAACTCGAATCTGATAAAGCCATTTACGAATGGGTAGCATTTTATCGATAATCTCGTTTATTAAGATATAAAACATTACAGTTATCACAAACATAACTGAATATGAAGGAAATGTGAATATAAAGTATAAGAGATTCTACGAGTTTCATGTTTTCTTATACGGTTGTAATAATGATAGGATGACAGGTCTCTTACATCTGAAGAGGAAATTACTTCCATTTATTCTTTATTATTGCGAATACGAGACTTACTTATTAAAAAATGCATTTTGTTTCTGAGTATTATTTAAAATAATATTTTACTGCAGTTTAAGAAAAGAAAAAATATAGTTAAAGATTTATAGGGATTATATTGATAGGGAATATGTGTATTCAAAAGACATGACTTCCTAAATGTAAGCATAAAGTTCTACTATAAGTATTGTGAGAACAGTTTAAGTTGGATGCAGTTTGTGCTTCATTCTCAGTCTCAAACAAACAGTTGCTCTGATCTATGCTTTTGTATGAGTTGATGATATGATTTGAGACAAGAATATATTCATCTAAAGCAACGTTCATAAAAGCGAATGCCATCGAAAGTAAAGGCAACACATTTCACATTTACTTATACCCAATCATATTGAAAGGGAGGAGAAGACAGAGTTTGGGCGAATGTAAAAACCATATTAAGAACTCGACTCCAAACTATTTCCTGGTAACAAAGTGTGAGATCTGATTCCAAACTATTTTCACATTCTTCTCATTATGTTTTGGATAAATTAGCTCTAAGTTAAGAAACTTTTAAAATGTTGTCAAAACATAACTATCACTTTACTAATAATTTCCTTGAAGTTTAATGTGCTGTCGAGAACTTAAAAATCAAGGTAAGAGTTAAATAGTTGATAAATCACACCTTTTATTGCTTAATCAATATATCATTTCATATTTTAATTGTCTTTTTATTTTGAGAACTTTTTCCATTCATAACTTTGTGTTTCATTTGTTTTCGTTTAATTATCAAAGTTTTAAAGCAAAATAAGATTTTCAACTTTTTAAGTCTAAATAAAAGCAGATCTGATAACTGAACCAAATTATTTATAATTTTATTATTATTATTATGAGTTTAGTATACGCATCAAAGACTTTAAGTAAACTTTTAAGGGAAGAGTACATATAATAAGTGAGCTTACATTAAGTTTATTATTTATTTGATTCAAAGAATAGCTGTTATGAATACAAATCATTGCAATTGCAAAAATTTAAGACAGTTATTGCTAAATGTCTGATATAAAAAGTGTCGTTCTTTTCTATTGTTATTTAATTTATTTTTTATAGCGAGTAATACCCAAATATATATACCATACCATATAAACTTATATATTTTCTTAAATAAAAGTCAAAAACGTCATAATCTGTAAAACTTATATACTTTCCTCAAAATGATGAATACCTTATGTAATCATTATAGATATTTGTAGTATACTATTACTGTATTATCAAATAAAAATTTTTTCTATTTTTGCTCTCTATTGTTTGTTCGTTTCCTTCTTTTTGGATTAATATTTTCCGTTAACTTAAATCTTGATATTTGGACAAATCATTTTTGCTTCAATGAACTAAAACAAGTTATTGAGATAAAAATATGAATCATTCAACAATCATAATGCCAATGGGTGATTCTTGTAAATTCTTCAAATGCTTCTTATTCTATAATTACAATCTTTATGAATTTGCTTTAATTAAACATATTTCTCCTTAAAATTATTTGAATTCAATCACTTTAAGTATTCAATTAATATATTTATTGTTAAAGAGTGAGTGAAAATAACTGACATTTTAATTTTGAATAATTTGTTTTTATTAATGAAAACTCCAATTTAAATATAGCCATGAATTTCCAATTAAATGATTTGTTGAAATTAAAATACAATAAAGTTTGACAAAAGATATTAATAGTTTTCAATAATTAAATGGTTGACAAAATAAAATTAGTTCTAAACTCATAGTTAGAAAAATTGAAGCATTATTTTCTGTTGTTTAAAGTCAATCTTTTCTGTACTATTTATAAAAATTTTAATTTCTGAAAATGAAGTTTCAATTTTTTAAGGCACCAGAAGTATAGCCAAATGCATAAGAAAAGATTCTTAAGAAAGTAAAAAAATTTTATTTGTATGATGTTTGATATGATGATTGAGAGGATTATTAGCTCTAAGTTATTGACATTAGAAATCTTGCGCGTTCACTGCATTTCTTTTTTGCCAAAACCCATTATCTTTTTCGTATAAATGAATTTAAGATCTATCAATCAGTATAGCCTTTGAATGAGACGCTTGGCCAGCAGTGAGACCACTGGGACAATAACTTTAGCAAAAGTTATTTTATATTTATCATTCAATGTTATTTGTTCTTTGCTTCAATTCCATCGGTTTCATATTTGATTTTATAGAGTATCCATACGTTATACTTGAATTTTTGATCCATTTTAAAAATGTCATTACTTTAATCGCATTGAAACTGCAATGTTCCGAATTTAATTTGATTTGATTTGAGTTCAATAGAAGAGCACACAAATTGATCGATATATGTAGTAATGTTGACAGTTTTAAATTACTTTAAAGTCTAATCCAAATCTTATGCGCATAACATTATACTCAATTAATGGTTGTACTAGTAATTAGGTTTATAAGTAAAATAGGAAGAAACATCTCATATGCACTAATATTAATCTTGCTATTGTTATAACTAATAGTTCTCTAAAGATGGTTTGATAGCGCAAAAACTAACTGACAATCTGAGCCTCATTTTTCATTAGTCAGGAGCTCTAATAGTTACTGAGACCATACATGACTTATTCAATAATGATTATCACAGTTAAGATAAAATGATACCCTTGTTCCATAGCTTAGAAACCAGATATTAATTTTACTTTTTCTCATTTCTAAGTATTGATTGTTTTTAATAGTACCAAATCATTGCTCAGTTATCTATTAAACACTATACCATCTAATACTAGGACTGAATAGTAATATATCTATACAATTGTAAGATACATTGGGAGCATTCTTGGTATAATTTGGTTGTTATCAGATTATTAATGTTCTGCTGTTACTGCTCATCAAAAACATTTGCAGTACTCATAGTAAACATAAATGGATTTTTGAATCTCATAAATCCAACAAATAAGTAAATTCTATTAAAATGTTCACATAAAAAGAATTGTTTATCTTCTTAAACCTAATCCAGAACAAAGTAAACCACATTTGGCCTTAAGTTTTAACTAATGGAAAATGTAATTTTTCTGAACTATAAAATATGAACATTCTTTCTCTTATAAGTTTTCATCCTAAATGCGTTTTGCTTTTAAATTACTGTAGGCTTAATTCTGTTTTCATACATCAGCACTACTGTCATTAGTTATAGTCATATGAAATGAAAATTCATTAGAAAAATACGTTTCATAACTCCAAAAGAAATCAATAACTTTAAGGATTCTGAAATCAACAATTTAGAAACAGAACAATTGGAATAAATAGTAATAAATTTAAAAATAACAAGCTTTTTATTGAAACAGAATTTCAAAGATACCATTTCATGAAATAAATTTTTGTGTTAAGAATTTTGATTCGAGCCTATTTCGAGTTGATTTATCAGAATTTCAAATTCTATATCAAAAAACAAAAAAAGTCAATAGTATATAAAATTGATTGTTTCAAAACACGATATTTAATTTGCAGACCACACGAGCATTAATTAATTGCTTGAATCACTCAATTTTCATCAACAAAAAATTACTGAACACAACTTTATCTGACTTTCATTACTTTCATTATTCAAGTGAATATTTTCATACTGTGCAACATTACTCATTCAAAATATAGTTGTTTATCTATACAGTGTTAGCTGTGAAGTGCTTATATAACGCTCTATTTATTTGCATAGCACCACTTTCTTAAACTATTATATGCCATATTGTTTGTATTATTTTCTGCACATTTAATGTACAGCTGAGTCGATTTTAAATACCTAAATGTGTTCAAATGTGAACATTAATATATTTATTTTTGATTTGTGAACAAATTAATGAAGATTTTAGTTTTTACTTCCAATTCGTATATATCATAAGTATATATACGAATAAATATTATGTGAAATGAGAAAACTTTCATCGTTGTTGAGGTGTAACTGTTTTAACAAAACTAATACTAATATCTATATATATATACACTTGAGTTTACTCTTGAAAACTTTTAGAATTTTATTGTCAGAGCATTGATCAAAAATTATTGTTAAAATCTCTCTGTTGAAAAGTGCGTGAGAGTAAGCTTTTAAATAGATCTTTCACTTGAAAATATATTTTCGATAGATTCACATCTCTTTGAAAAATCATTATTTTCAGCTTTAAAATAAGCATTTTTAGTCATGACATTAGCTCTGACGGTAGCTCTGACTGCTTTTAATTGACAAATATTTTTATTCTTTGTGAGACTCAATTGAAATAATCGTATTGTTTTCAATCAAAGATAATTATTATTGTTTCTACTTCTTATGATAATAACACTTTGGTATCAGACACTTGTATCTCACATCCGCATCAGCGGAAGGAAGGCATGTTCTCCTGCTTAGATGAATGAGGTCTAAGATCTCACTTATTTTTAAGATAGTTTTTCTCACTTAATCAATAACATGTTTCAGGCTGTTTATTATTTGATAGAGTTTACTAAAAAATATCGTCAAAGCTCAAAAATCTAATAAATAAGTTAAATTTAATGCCAAAACATCAGAACAATTTATTTTTATAACGATATACATTGAAGAAATGTAATTTTTATAATGCTGCATCATACATTTTCATTCAATTTGTAGGCCTGAGAATATTAATTATTTTTCTGTTTTGTATTTCTTTTAATATTCACTTAGACACAAGTTTTTTCTCATAATAGAATTTCTCAATTATTTAAGTAATAGTACGGACACAATAAACAGTCAATTTGAGAACCTGTGTTATTTTAATTTAAAACTAAGGCATTCACTTATGTACAATCGGCAATTAAAGTTTGTCCACATGATCCAGGAAATGATGCGGAAATATAAGGGTTTCAGATATAATTGAGTTTAGTATGAGTTTATTGAGATTAATATATAAGTTCATAAAAAAGTCAAATATAACTCATATATAGCTTACTAATCAATGTTATCAAAAAGACGGCTGCTTGACTCACAAAACAATGTTAGTTCTCTTACAATTTCATCAGAGTTTCATCAGTTTCAATTAATTTGATATTTTCAATGACTAAACTTATAACCGAACTAATAAGTCCCGCCCGTCCCGTGTTATTAATGTACCGTCCCTTAAGTTTTATCCCTACGCACCACTGGATTTTCCTGGATTTGAACAAACTTTGTTTGAGTGACTGTACTTCTATTTTAATGAGGATTCAATACAAGTGATGGACAACGTTCGAGCGTTTGGCGACCAGTGTTTAATGCAGAGGTTGTCATCAATTTTAAGAATGCGTTTTTATGAATCCAAAATTTTTTATTTAACCAAAATTACATACTTTTTATACTAATCAATTAAATTATTCATAAATAAATATTTTAGACTTGAATTTTGAAAGATTCACTCTTTTAAATAGAATCTAAAATTCTTTTTATGATATCTTACATAAAATATTTCTATAGGTATTGTATTAATAAAATTAGTGTTGAAAAAACAAAATTTCTCACTAAAGTCCATATTATTAGTGAATTTCTCGAGAAAGTTTCTCATATAAAACTAAAATTTCTATTTTCCAACACTAATTAATATTACATCTTTCCAAAACTGATGTAATAGTTATAAAAAGGTACAGTATTTCTAAGCTTAAATACTGACTTACAGTAACGCTTAATACTGGGTACCCACCCGTCATTCCGGGTACCCGGTTCCAATTCTAAGCACAGGTACCTGTTTATTATCTGTTTCTTTAATTTCTCCTTCAATTTTAAATGGAAAACTCTCAAAATTCAAAGTAAACAAAATGCTAAACTACTGCTGGGTTATCACATTCTTTCTTTAAGACTATGCAAATAACGCGCCGTATTTTGTTTAGCAGCGACTTTACGAATATTGTTTTGTAAAAGAATTATAAAATTAATGTTTTCAATCTTATATTGTCAAAGTTTTTCAGCTGTCTCAGAAAGTCTTCATAGCTGTTTAAATTGAAATTTAGTAATGTGTCAATTACCCGCCCGGTTCCCGAAATCGGGTTCCCGGTTAATGAAATACCCAGAATTTTCGAGCTCTAGTTCCCAGGCGTGAGTGGGCACTCATCGCTTGATTTTCTCCCAAAGCGTTAGCAAAAGTTGTGATTATGTCCGTCATTGGCAATAATACTATTTAAGTGCATGTCTATAACATATGACATTTCAAAATTTATTTCCGATTGTGTCCCAAAATTGAACAAAAACCTATCTTTTCAATAAAAAAAGAATTGTATTGAGAAATCTACTAAACGCACAGTTTATGGAATAGGGATAATAAATTTCTATTGTTCAGAGGGTTATTCATTCTTTAATGTCTAACTCTGTTGTAAAAATGATTCGCACATTCATTCATCAAAGATAAAGTCAATGCGAACATATTTATATTGAAAAACTTGAAATCTTTTATTTCACAATTTTTATCTTAAAAATGTTTCACTCAATAAATATTTATTTAATTTTTAGTTTTTAGTATACTGTACATTAATTGCTGATTATTTTTTCTCGAATTGCGAGGTTCTATTTGTTGACAATTTGAAATGTCTCTTATTTAGACCAGATTTTGATATTAAAATAATTGATGATTTTCTTATTTTAATTTTTCATTAAATTGATAGTTTGTAATGCAATGCATTAAATTTAGATAAATTTTCTATCAAAATGAATAAAAACTTAGTTTTGACAAGAGATACAATGCTATTTAAGTGTCGTTTAAATACATAAATTATAAGTTGATTGATTGATTTGAAAAGTTAGGTATCAGTATTCCACTTATGTATTACACTGGAGCTTTACAAAAGAAAATTTGTGTAAAATTTGTCTATAAAATTATTTAAAATTGTGCAAAATTTATAAAAAACAACTTAAACTTAAAAAGAGTTGTCTTATTGCCTTTCGAATATATGAACTAAACTTTTCATAAGTGATACAATTTTGCCAAAAGAGAATTTTATTGACTTTATATCGTCTTTTCCGGTCGGATCGTTTGCCTCGTTTTTAAATTTATGACAACTTTCTTTAGGTTTACATTTCGGTTCATTTTCTATTTGATTATTATTCAAATCTGAATCTTTGATATTATTGTTTCGACACTTGAGCCACCACTTGGATGTCTCTCTTGGAAATGAAGGGTTCGCGTCGTCCACCTTTCAAAAAGTTTATGTCAGAGTTACTTTAATTGCAATAAATTTCAGTTAAGGGTTTCATTTGGTTAAACCAAAAGACTTTTGCATATTTTCGAATCAAAATAAGTACATTTCTTTAAAAAACATTACTTTCTACCAGTGCCGTCACCAGGATTTCTGGTTCGGAGACGCTTAAAAACTCCTTTAATCGGGAGCTGTATTAAAATTATACTAAAATACTTAACAGACTTATACGTGATTTCTCAAAATACTTTGGAGGCTATAATAACCACCCCAACTATTGCGTTGATTACGGCACTGGTTTCTAATGTAACCTTAAGCAAAAGACTATTTCATTAATTCCGAACATAAACTTACAGAACTTGTTAAGTCATTGAACCGATAATAATACGGGCCTTTAAAAAAGTAAGTTTTTCCAGTTTTTGGCCAAAACATAGCCGCGTCCACATTCTGGGGCAATCCGTACCATACTCTCATCGATTGAGGATATCTTCTACTAATAGGTGTAGATTTTCTATCGGCGTCATATCTCCAGTATTGCTCGTCTGAAATCAATTAATACAAATTTAAAGCTTTCATCTAAAATTACATTAAATTAATTAAAAATTGAGATCTTATATCATTTCAAATTACTGTATTAGTAACACATTCATGAAAAACAATTCAATTTTGCAAATCTGATCAAAGTAATTATATTTTGATTCTTCGGCTTTAAATGTTTGAAACTTTTACATTTTATAAAAGAATAGATGATTATTGAGTTTAACTCAACTTTAAATAAAATAAAGTTTTAAAATGTATTTTATTTGTGAAACATTAATGTACTTTCCTTTGATTACCTTTAAAGAGATACATTTTGCCATTTAATCCCCAACGAGTGGCCGCATCAAAATGAGTAGCGCCTAAACCTCTTATTGCTGAAGCGATTGGTTCATTTGATATCAAAGCCTCTTTCATGGGCGCATTATAGGCCCAAACTCTATCACCTTTGAATATATAAGTGAGACCACTGTTATAGTCAGTGACCGCCGCATCAATCTTTCCCGATAGACCTGGAAATATGTCTGAAATTAGCTTCGGATAACCAGGATATAGACCGGTATCTTCATTGATTCGCCAAATATAGTCGTCTCTGAAGAAAAAGCACTCCCCGTCCGCATTACAATCGGCCGCATCTATGCGAAAATCTCTACATAAGTCGGGAGCCATTGATCTAACTTTAGGCTTCATATTTTGATTTCGGTCTAAATATGACGGATGATTGGCTTTATTGAAATTACTTCTTTTTCCGTATAACATCTCAATCCCATTTATATCGTCTCGTTTTAGTTTAGATCTTTTGCCTGCATATGTCGGATACATTATTGAATTTTTATTATCAGAATGTCCTAATCCTAACGCGTGTCCAAATTCATGAACGGCCACACTTAATAAATCAACACCTGGACCGCCATCAATAGACCACGACTCCTGATCATCAAAATGTGTGTCACCACCGAATTGTGGAAAGAATGCATGCGCTAATGTTCTTCCGGGCCCATCAAATGGGTTGCCGTCATTGTGGTCTAAAATTGTAAATCCTATTTGAATCATAGGCTTATTACCGTTTCTGTCGTGTATGAAATTGAGTTGTGTGTGTCGACTCCATTCCTATTTGACATTCAAACTAATATATAAACGACAATAAGAACTTATTTTTTAAATACAAACGTACACTCAGGGCATAATCCATAATAGCGTCAATTTCTCTATCCCTTCCTCTAAGATCATCTCTTGCGGAATATTGAGTTACTTTCCAAGTGATATTTGTAATTTCCCAAACACTGCCCTGCAATTGATACCTTCGGAAGCGTTTTTTAAAACTTTTACTGTATAGGTTTTTGTAGACATTTTTTGAACGCAAATGCAAATTATCGGCAACACCACAACGAGGCATATTCATCATGTACATTGTCTTCTCATCTAATTTTCCCGTCTCTGAGAGTCCCATAAATCTTTGGTAATCAGTTATAACTGATTTCATTTTAGTTGGAGTCATACTAATGGTTCCGTTCTTGCTTTGCATATAACCAAATCTGTTTAAGTATATCTGCAAATTTTAAATAAATCTTAGGTTTAATTATTTAACAAAAAAAAGTTAGTAAGTTGTACACCATTTTCAATATTCTATGAAACCAGTTTTGAGGGTTATCTAACCCTTAATCTGGAGAATTTTGGTAACAATTTTTTAAGTGACCTCAAATGAAACCGATCTTTTGACAGTGAGACCTCTTATGTGTTCATAGAGTAACATTGTTTTATTCTACATTGGATTCACACAGAGGACTAAAGGACGGGCAAATAGTAAAAAATTCAAATCAATGAAATCAAATTTAGGTTAAATAAAATCTAAATAAACCCTTCATCTAATCATTTTACAGCCAATAAAATACACTTACAATCATTTTAAGGGTAGATTTGATTTGATTGATTAGAAATTTGCATTACCGGTACCTTTTCAGTTCTCTTGAGTATATTTACCATGCTACGTAATGGGCCGATAAAAGGAATTTTCTTAGTCTAGTGATCGGTTCAATCTATAAGATCACTCATAAAAATAGTCTTCAAAATCATCGAAGTGTTAGAAAACACTCTAAAAACCGCTTCAGAGGATATTGAGAAAGTATGTACAGTACAGCACATTAAGAAACATACCATAGCATCAGTTTCCGTTTTAACTGTTTTTGGTAAAGAAAGGCCATCGAGTTTGATATCAATATCATTTGAATTAATTTCTGAATTTATAGCACTTGTGAAGAAAAGAATAATTAAAACTTTGTATATTTTTAGTGTCATTTTGACAGACAAAACAGAACTCAATTTAATCACATAATTGATCTGTCATTTATTGAGGCATTCAATTTAAAGTCATGAACCGGATGAGTTTCCTATAGGAAGATGAGTTCCGTTACGTTAATACAGCATTTAGTTAGAAACCTATCGTTGAACTTATGCGCAAAACCCCTGA
Organism: Nanhermannia nana; assembly: GCA_033996565.1. Classification (NCBI taxonomy): domain Eukaryota; kingdom Metazoa; phylum Arthropoda; class Arachnida; order Sarcoptiformes; family Nanhermanniidae; genus Nanhermannia; species Nanhermannia nana. Next base: position 10,832 of record JAUJYT010000956.1, read on the forward strand.
ATCATCATTTATTTTAGAGACCACTTATTTATAAAAAGAAGTGATTAGTTTTTTAATTAAAAAATCAAAACCAATCAAATTCACATCAAAAGTGTTGGCATTTATTAAATTATAAATATCAATGTTTTGCATTATTTCAATAATGAGCTTATAATTAAGAAGAGGTTGACCTAAGATTTATGTACAATATGATACAACTTATGATACAATTGAGGCACTAGAATATAAACCAATACATTTGACCACAACTTGCATTCAAGCTGTTAACAAACTCTTTACACATTAAATTACACAATAATTTAAAAATAGTCACTAATTGAATGTAAACTTAAAGCTATAACCACTTTGTCCGCCAAAAGGGTTGAAGCCATGGCCAAAAGGATTGAATCCTTGGTTTGCTTGTTGTTCAGGATCTAACGGATCCTCTCCATTGTCAAACTTTTGTCTTTTTTCAGGATCCGTCAGAACTTCTTTAGCAGATGCGATATCAATAAATTTTTTTTCTGCTGCCTTTTTTTCTTCGCCTTGAAACAGGTCGGGATGCCATTGCATTGCGAGCTTGCGGTATGCTTTGGAGATCTCACGCTTATTCGCATTTCTAGGAACTCCTAATATTTTATAGTAATCTCTTCTTTTACTTTGTTTCACCAGCTTTTGTACTCGTTGTGAACCTTCTTTAGCTCTACTCAAATTTTCATCTATTTGTGACGCTCTTTGAAAATCATGAAGAGCTGAAAAATTTCAAAATTTTGTTTAATTTATTTCAATGAATGCTTTTTAAGCAATATTTAATGATTATTATAAAGTTATATATAAAAAACTACGAATTTTTAGATTAGAAACTCAAAAAACCAGTTTCCAAATGAAAGTTATGGTCTCTAATGAAGGAGGAAATCACTTAAGTATAGCTTTAAAATATAAGTTGAATATTCTTTAAATCATTCAACTTTTGCAAACAAGCCGTGGTTTTGTTAAATAGAAATATCATTTCTGTATACATTTAAGTATTAAATAACTTAAATGAGAAAATAGACTGAAAAATAATTGAATGTCAATCAAGTGATCCAAAACTTAAACTCTGTTTATATAACAATTAATATAAAAAATTGTAGCCTAACTGTTCTGTAGCCTAAATTATTACTTAAATATCTGTATACAGTTATTATTATCTATAAATTAATTGTCTAATAAATAATTTATATGATATTGAAATTTAAATCATTCAGATATGACATTAGATGATACGTATAATGCATTGCAATTGAGTTAAATGAGTTGAATAATAAAACTGAAGTCGTTTACAGATCTGGAGTTAAAAAAGTTGTTTCGGTTTTAACGTTAAAGAGAACGAAACCTTGAAAGACATTTTACACACATTTTAACATAATTAATGTTAAAGTTTTTAAATTAGAATATATTGTAAATCTTTGTAAAATAATGTGACAAACAATGTGTTGCAAATAAATGAGACTAACCTTCGTCATAATTCTCATTATTTATATAAGCGTCTGCTCTGTCACATAAAACGTTTACATCTTCAGAATGGATTTGTAAAGCTTCTGAACAAACTTTGATCGCCTCACTTGCATCCCCACCCTATCAGGTATATCAAAGTGAATTAAATAAGTGTAAACTTAATAATAAATATAAGTAAAAGTGACTCACTTTAGACAAACAGTGACACATCTTAGACTTAATGACGTGAACCATATTTAAAGCATCGTTTTCTGTCTTTAAAGCAGCCTTTGCTTTCTCCACACATTCCTGATGTTGATTTTCTTGAGCGAATTCATTCATAGCTTTTATATTTGTGGCCAACTTTTTCACTTTCTTATAGTGATTAAAGCAGGGCTTATGGTCTGGATCTAACTTCAGACACTCTCTAATGGTATTGAGGGATTCTTCAGCCTCTCCTAAATCGTAATGCAATTTACTTAACTTCAAATAACCCTCTGTATTGTCGGAACGCATTTTGGTGGTGGCCCTCAAGTCACTGATGGCATTAATAATATCACCCAATTTTTCATAAGCATTGGATCGCATTTCTCTCAATTTGCAATCCCAGGGGAGTTCATGCAAGAGTCGGGTCAAGAGGTCAACCGCTTCCACCCAATTGGAGTCATGTATTAATAAATATGCGGTTTGGATGTCATTCTTCAACGGCTCGATCATTGAATACGAATGAGCTGCTTCTTCATTATACGGATCAATACGAAGCACCCATTCGTAGTCAATGTGGGCCTCATCGAGTCGGCCCTGCTTTAGGAGAGCTGACCCTCTTTGCAGTCTTGCGGCCAAGAAATCGGGCTTTAATTGAATGACTTCGTTGAGATCATCGAGTGCTGCCTTATGTTTGCCTAAAGCCAGATAAACAGTGGCTCTTTTGAAGTATGTCAAGTAGTTTCTGGGGTCGGCTTCTGTTCACACAATCAATACATTCAATTGTTAAATACTAATTGTTATAGTTATATATTATATGTATATATTATATGTATATAGTGGTGAAGAGCATACCGACAGCCGCGTGATAGTGAGACAGCGCGTCGTTGTACTGACCACGGGATAGCATCTGTCGACCCAACTCTAAGTGACTCTCTATGTCTTCATTGCTTATTGTCAAACAACCTTAATATCAAACAATCAATATTAATGAAATATGTCATCAAATACAACTTTACTTACCATCAAAAGCGTAACTAATTATAAGTAATAATTTAAGTGAACAGTAAATTGACTGAATATTTATATGGCTTTCTATTGATTCCATTTATTAGACAATTATTTATTTAGTTTTAACAAAAATAATATTAAGACTAATTTTAAGACCAATATTAACACATAACTGTCTAAAAGTTATAAATAATATTAAACTTTATTTAATATATATTAATATAAAATAATGTACAGAAAAGAGCGAAAGTATTGCCAAATACTGTGTGAAAGGCATTGCAAAGTCGTGTTAAAACACTATTCGACAGAATCGCGTCTGACTTCGCCCTAAACAACGCCTACTTTCGCATCATTTCTATTCTGTTACTATTGAGAGTCACATTAAATGACATAAAACAATTCCAAACCAAACATATGAGAGCGTGCATACGACTTCGTACTTCAGAGATATTTTTTCAATTATATCAATATGTTTATAGCGCAAACTC
>JAUJYT010000957.1:0-13983 GCA_033996565.1 Nanhermannia nana
TAAATAGTTTTTAAATAAGGTTTTGCTTAAAGCTTTTCAATATAAAAGATCGTGACATACAGAATGACTATTGATTTCTTTTGAGATAAAATCATTTTCCTGTTCTGTATTTTAAGCAAAAAACTGAATATTTCTATTTTAATTAATAAGATTTATTGATCGCGTATAAGAATAACTTCATATCTTGTGCAAAGAAAACTCCCATTATATTCATTTTTATACATTATTTTATTAAACAAATGTCTACAGATATTAATTTAATCAATTGTACATTTTATGATTTTAAATATTCTTGAAAACCAGTTTTTATGGGCATTAGTGTTTCAAATGAGGTAATTATGGACTGAAGTTCATTGTTATGAAATCAAGTTTAGCAAAAATTTGTATTAACTACTTATTCTTTTGTTAAAGTAATATATATTAATTAACTTTAGTCTAACTGTATAACAATAACCACACCAAAGGAACCTCTCTGTGTCTCGTACGCCGACTTACCGCTGTTTAGATTATTAGAGTGAACATAAAGTTGGTTTTTATGTTACTATTTTTAGCGATTTCGTCACATAACAAATTTGTTTTAATTAATGTTTAACATGATGTGAAAATTTTAGTTAAACCAATTATTTAAAAATCCCAAATATAATAAATCTAAACTGCAAAACATATCAACACTATTTTAAAATTTTGTAATATATAAATAAATTGAAATGTTAAGGGAAAACGTATTTTTAGTTCTAACGTAAGATAATTACATTCTTGTAAATCATACTCACATATAAGCTTACATTTAATATAAATTTTGCATTAATTCACTGAATTTCACTGTAATTTATTAGTGATAAAGATAAAGGGTACTTACCTGACACCTAACAAAATATTTATTACAATAGAAAGTGATTTACAACAATGTATGCATAGTTGTGCACCACAACCAAAACATGAAAGGATATACGATTTATAGTTTAGATCATTCATAAACTTATCATTAGATTAGCAAAGATTTATAATCTTTCAAAACGAGTATTATAACCATTTTGGATGACAGACACAGCCAATGATAAATGAAAACCCAAAACCCCTTCTCTCTACAGTTGCATTCAATGAAAAGAAGACAAAAGGATTGCCTATTTAGTTAACGGCTTTACTGACGCGAAAGAATCCCATTAAAAATGGAGATGAATTTAATCATTGATTGCCAACATAAACCCCTCGTTCCAAATGAGTAGTGCTTTTAAAAGTATTAATACTCTGTATTCTTAGCGCTTAGTATTTAAGAGAAGATCTAATATACTTATTGAGAATGAGCGCGAGTTTCAACAATTTGTGAATTTCCGCAGTAAAGCCCAAACTCTCAGTGGACACATGGCTTGCATTTATAACAAATCAGTTAAACGAATTAAATATTTCAGTATATAAGCAAAGCATAAGTTAGGATCATAAATATAAGTTAAAAAGATGAATAATTAACCAAATGCTGTATTCAATCCAATATATTATACTTAGAATAGAATAATAAGAATGTTTCAGAATATTTTAATTCTGTATAAAAAAGATGAAATACAATGATCGCAAACAATGTTTCCGCCACTTTATTCTATAAAAGAGTATGTGTTCTTCTATGTGAGTCCATCAGTATTAAGGAGTGGCGAAACAATAAGATGCTTTACTTCTTGTCAATTAATTGGCATATCGTAAGAAAATTACATTTCCTTTCATGCATAATATAGGTTATACACATTGCAGGACTATTGGCTTTCATCTCCAAAAACTAGAGAAGATTAAGTTGTATTTATCAATAGTGCTTATATCTCAAGACAGCGAATATGAACATAATGACAAAGTAGTAAAGCTCACTATTTTTATGCATTCATATAAAGTCATAAAAGAAGGAAAAGAAGCCATATTACGTATAAGAAAAAAAAATATTTACATTATATAGTACTGAACGAAAGAAAGTATTGTTATAAAGAACAACTCGTTTAAAAGTATGAAAACTTTTCATTTGATGCGTTCTTTTGTTATTTTAAGACTTTTAACATAAGAAACACTCTTATATTTATTTTTTATATTTGTTATACAAGTATTGTATAAATTATTAAATAAATTGCAAAAAACTATTTCAACACAACTTAGCTCTAAAAAATAAAATATCATTGAAATTTAAATAATATTTATATTCAAAGTTTTATTTATTTATATCTAAATGGAAGTTAGTTACAGATTTTACAAACACAGCGTCTTATCTGCGTCTTATAATGCAAGGATTTACAAATAAGAATCCATAAATTTTGCTCACTTGACAATTGTTGCGCGAAGATTGCATAGAACACAAATCAGAGAAAAAATATTTTGTTTTTTTTGGTCATAAGCCTTTTTACGAAAACGCTTGTCTGTATTTTTATTAGAGGGAAAGCTCGCTCACAATATTGGAAATTTCCTTAAATGGTCAAAGCATATATACCAGGCCCGGCCAAACCACGGCCCGCGAGCCACGGTTGGCTCGCGGAGGCCTTTTTGTGACTCGCGAAGGCTTTTGCAAATATATTGTAATTATATCTTAATAGACTTAAAAAAACTGTAACAAAGTTGATTTTTGAATTATATAATAGGTGAACCTAAAAACCTTTTCGAATCATGCAATAAACTTTAATATTTTGCATATTTTAGCCAAAATTGTTGCACATTTCATTATTTTTCCTTCAAAATGCATGATTAGAACAATTGTAAAAGTGACATCCACATTGTACCAACATTTGTATTATTATAAATTTTTCAAAAACATCATTTGTTCTGCCTAAGAGGCGAGCATTCTTGCAATACTCTTTACTTTACTGCAATGTAAGGTACTGTACATTATTTTTATTCTAAGGTAATGCTTGAAATTTAAATGAAAATCTTATGCATAAAAATAATGTATTCGTAAACAATAAATGTTAACATAAAAAGGCAATAAAATATATTTGAAATTTCTTAAAAAGTATATAAATTGACAATTGTTTCATATATGAAATAAACTGTAAGAACGAGAGACAGTTGAGTTGGTTAACGCTTGAGCTGACGATTCTTGAATCTGACATCATTTCCAATATTAACCGAAGAAACTTTCTTATGGGAAAACATTTTGGAGGTAAAGCCCATTGAGATACGAGCAGGGATTTAATCAGGCGTTATCAGCATTGGGGCTAAATAGTAGTGTTGAGTATTAGTTGCTCTTTCATTCATTGTATAGGTCCATAAGCCGAAGTCGAAATATAGCAGACGTTGTTTTAGAAGAAGTGTCGGTCACCAAAATCAGGAAAACGTTGATAAGTTGTTTTACGCATTGCTGAACTCTGGTTTACTTATTCTTGTTAGTCGTATAAATTCTGACCATTTCTTAATATAAGGCTCATATAAGTTATTGGTTGCTAACAATTTAAAATCAATATTTCATGCGATTGATAGTCTCTTGCGATCTGTTGAGCTTTAAATGAGATAAAACAAGACTTCCTTCCGAAAGTGATGCCATTAGAGATAGTTCAGCTGCCATTACAGTACCGCAAATAACTTTCGCCAATTCTTTAGCCGAATACTCTTTCAATTGGAGTATCTTTTATACAGAATAAAGAGTCAAAGAGTAAGTTTATAGCAGTAAAGCACAGATTCTAGTATTCATTATAAAAGTACAAAATTCATACTTCAAGACAGCTTTTTTGTGCCATTAAATTAGTTCCGCCTCCAATAGTCCCCAGTTCTATAGACGGCATAGAACATGATATATACAAATCTTGGTCGTCTTGACCGCACCCTTCCATATAAGTAATACAATTACTACTTCCGATCACTTGTGCCGCGTCCTGACCCGTAGCTATAAATATAGCTGCGACCACATTAGCTGCCTGTGCACTATAACCACCAATAGTTCCTGCAATAGAAGAGCCCACTATATTCTTCATTGTATTGATTTTTATTAATGACTCCACTGTTGTCTTAAGAACAGTCTCAACAATATGTTTAGGAATTTGTGCCTCACAGACAACAGATTTTCCCCGACCTTCAATCCAATTAATACGCGAAGACTTTTTATCGGTACAAATATTACCGCTAAGACATGTCATTATTATGTCGGGAAAAAATAGTTTCAATTGTTGTAAAGCCTTTTCGGTACCTTTGGATACCATATTCATTCCCATAGCGTTACCAGTGGCGGCAACAAAACGAATGTACAAAAACCGACCGACAACTATAGGCATAATAGATTTCAATTTTGCGAATCGAGACGTAGAGTCAAACGATTCTTTAATTATTTGATAGTTTTCAATGTCTTTCAACCAATTATAGGCTTCAACTGCTCTGTAAGTCATTGCAAACTCAATGAAAGGTCCGCGAGTCATACCATCGTTTATCATAAATGCATTCGAACCACCAGAAAGTCTCAGCGCTAAAGAACCCCTATTAGTCGACGCCACTAAACAGCCTTCTGTAGTAGCCATCGGTACTCTATATGACTTACCATTAATTACATTCGGTCCCGCGATACCGAGGGGTACCGGAACATAACCCACACAATTTTCTATACAACAGTTGTATACTTCAGAATAGTCATAGTTTTGAAACGGAATACTACAGATTCCTTTGCTATCAGTTTCTGATTCAATGATTTCACGCCTTATCCTAACAGCGCGATGAAGATTACCGACAACTGTTTCCAATCTAGCAATCGATAAATTCTTAGAAATAACTAACTCTTTAAAATCACTATCAGTCAACTCTTCTTTTGGTTCTTCAATCTTATTACATAAAACTTTGTAAAACTTTTCAATATTCTTAAATTCATTGCTGTTGAGCTCATTTTGTACTATACTCTTTGACGGTACCATTTTTCTCCTTTCTTTCTTCTTCTTTTCTGATTTTTTCCTATTCTTATTCATTTCCAACAGGTCTTTGTCGACCGCCACAGACCATCTCCGGACCACTTTGGGAACTTTTTCTTCGTCGCTAAAGTATTCATGAATCAAACTATTCTTCTTCCCCAATGCATTATAATCCAAGTCATCACTTCTGTCACTATTACAATTATCTTCTTCGTTGTCTTCAAGTTTTGGACACAAAATATCGTAATTATAATCAATCCAATTATTCTTTCTTAATTCGATATCAGATATCCTTTTTTCTGTGCTATTATTTGTTGAATCGACTGTTATTATCGGTAAGTCATAAAAAGAAGTACCGACTTCTCTCGTTTTGGTTTTATTATAATTATTTTTAATATAACTCTTTTCTATTTCCATTATTTGTTCGTATAAGCGATAATCGAAATAATGACCAGTAAGAGAAATCAATATAATGTGACACAAATAGTTAAATTTTTGCCAAAAACTTGCCAATATACACATTGTCAGAATTTCTTTATAGTTTCAAATGAATTACTTCCACAGATTTGAATTTTAAAGAGATTCATAAAATATAAATCAAAACTTAATTTCAAACTCATTAAGCCTTAAAAATATCAGACCTGTTGATAGAGTGCGTAAAATATGTAACCCTTGAATGATTATGAATACAATTATTAAATAGAAATTAAAAATAATTAAAATTAATAGAAATATAATTATAAGAGCTTAGTATAGAAATAAATGCTTTAGCGTTATACTGAATGTATTGAGAAAATGGCATTTTTATCACATAAGTTAAGACAATTGACGATTTGGTTCAGTTGTCGAGTTATAGACGACATTTTGTGATACCGGTTGATATCCGTGTTGGTATTGATAGCCGGCTTGTGTCGGATAATCAACGCCTCCGATTATCGGTGGCGCAGAAGCTTCATAGTTAGTTAGTATTTGACTCGGAGTTTGTAATTGTTTTCGTCTTTCTTTTTCATACTTTTGATAACAAACAAATGCAATTATAATCGAAATCAAAGAGCAGCCAATCATTATCACTCCAATAGTTATAAGTATTGATCCTAATTGAGAAAAATATTTTCAATCTCTTATAAAATTTGGAAAACTTGGTCTTATATTTCACTTACCGACCAGTCTTGGAGTTTGAGAAAATTCTTTGCGATGCTATTAAATAGATTTGTTTTGATTTTAATTTTTGAATGTTAGTCATGAGCTTTGATTTGATACCTTATTGAAAAATTCTGTATTAAATTCTGGAGAAGGGGGCGAATCATCTCCGGCCACAAAACGAAAAACAAGACCAGCGATCAATAGAAACACACCAAAAATTATAAGACAAGCAGATGCTTGACATGTAATGATAGCTGGAATTAGTTTTGGTGGTGCACTCCTATAAGAACGACCGTAAAAATGTCTTCGGTTTGCTCTGTCCCACATTTTTAGTATGACTTTCAAGTTGTTTGTCAAAGGGTTTGAATGGTTGCGAATAAATCACAATAAATCCTGTGTTGATTCAAATGAACCTAAACTTGAGAATTAATTATTAATTAAAAATCTATAAAAGCATTGATATTTTTTTCTGTTTAATAAGTTTTAGTCGAATGGAAGTAATAGAAAAGTTACTTAATTGTAATGATCAGACTTTAAGGTTCAAAAATTCTGATTCAAGCCTAGAAGTTAACTAAAAGTTTATGCGTTTATAAACATTACTTGTAATGTTTGACAAAATACTAATTCATTTGAATATTTAATGATCTTTAAGTTTAAATATTAAGCTTCATCTCTACCAAAATTTCTTACTTTAGTTAAAGACACAAATTTTCTATTGAAATGAATGCAATTTAAATTCATTAAACGAATAAGAAGTAAAACATCTAAATAAGAGATTTTGAACTCATCTAAACTTATGATTAATATTTATTGTGAATGAGACTTAAGGATGAATAAGTGAAAGTGCGCTATACATAAACAGACAATGAGATGCAATTCAACATTTAACTGACTGAACAAAAGTTTTTGGGCGTATGTTATACTGTTCAATAGGATTACTGTTATGCTTCCTCAATAACTTACTAGTTATGATTCATCTGTTTCATAAATATTTTTCAATTGTCTATTAAATGTAATTATCGTTTATATGAGAAGAGATGCATATATTAATATTCATCCAAATAATTAATTACTTATAAGTAACAATCCTTACCTTTAGTGTGTTTGCACTTTTTAGACTAAAATAAGATATTTTGTCAAAAAAGACTTAAATATGTAAAATGTTGTTTACCATTAACAAAATGTGTGCAAAACAATCGATACAATACTCTGAGGGATACTATCCTGCAGTCTATATCTGTCTCTATACGGAGAATCATAGACAAAAGTATCTAAACTCAGAAAATGTTATGTTAGAAAATGCTATGTTTAGGGGTTTTAGTTTATATGTGCAATCGCTTTATTCAGTCGATAGTTCAATAGACCAATATTTTTAATTAATTTTTCTGCAAAACCAATATAAATTGTGTTAAGCATTGATTTGATTTAATTACATAACTAATCATAGCTGATATTGAGGGTTCATTTTAATTATAAATTGAATTTAAGAATTATTTTATGACAAAAACGTAATTTGTATTTTTTGAAAGTAAGTTGTTATTGGAAACAGCCTTCCCTTTCACAGCTTGTGGTGAATGCCATCCGTTCTTTGACATTCAGTGCCGGAAAGTTGTCCTCCAATTAGCATAAAAGTTAGTCAATGAAATAGCAGACAACTAACTATACAGTAGCTGTTAGGATGTGTCAGTCTCTCTGTCTCTCTGTCTTTACATTTAATACTTTGAGATATTATTACTTTCTAAAGAAAAATTTTTATTTTTAAACATTATAAACCCTTAAGCCTTAAACAAGTATAAAAATAAGCTCAAATTGTATAATTATTAGATCTTTAGATAACCTGATATCTGACAGAAATCTAACAAAGATATCTGTATTTCAATACTTTTTTCTAAAATGATTAAATTGTTTCAACCATTTATTAGACATTCTTCATCAACTTTACTGAAAAATTATTAACTTCTACACAATTTATATAAAAATAAAAACTAAATTGACTATTATTCAGATCTTACAGAGCAGGTGTGCCATACCTTGAATTTTGATGAAGCACAAGAGTTTAGTTAAGGAAAGTTTAGGCTTAAAAATGTCAAATAAACTTTTTGGTCAATTTATGACACTAAGCGTGAGCCCAGCCTTGTTAGCATGCCTTGAGGCTAGCCTAACATTAACTAAATTTAATGAACCCATAAGTTTAACTGCAATACACTGAAAACCATTTAACCCATTTTTACATTGAAGAAAACTTATTTTAGGTTTTCATTATTGTGTTAAACTTGAAATAGTAATGAAACACTTAAATTACATTTAAAAACCGCGAATAAATATTATGTTGAAATCAAAAAATAAATAAAGCGTTTCAAAAGCTTTACTAATTTTTAAATAATTAAGTGGAGACATTTAAAAATTTAAGGCAACAAATAAGATTTTGAATCTGAGCCATAAGCATACCTCAGCTTCTTATTTCTGGAATATAATTACTAAGCACTCATATATCTTAGTTAACATGCAATTAAAGTGATCCTATACATATGTAAAAATAAAATGTTACATTCAAATTAAAAATTCATCTTTTATCGAATTATATTAATTTGTTTGTTTGCATAGTTTACTATTTTATTATAATTGATGCAAAACAATAGAAATACAATTTCAGATACACTGTAATGGCAAGAGCTATGGCAATACGCTTTTCATTTTCTCATTAATTTAAGAATAATTGATTCGGTTCATGTGTTTATTTGACAATTAATTTATCAATTTATATGGTCTTCATTTAAAAAATGGAAAAGTAAGGGTTTCCTCAACTAATTATATGTATTAACTTGTAAATAATATTTAATTATATTGAATTATATTGAATTATATTTAAAATCCTACAAACATACTAATTAAAAGATTTTTTAAAAATTGTGTTTATGATCAGTGAATTTTAAACAGTGTTTTTGGGTTGAAGTTATAGAAGTGATGCACAGTGCTCGATGGCGAGCGTGAGCACCAAGTACTCTGATTTTGCCGAGCACATGCTTGAGCACTTGGCCCCCGAGCACTGAACACCGAGTCTTAGAAAAGTTAATTTCATAACTAAAGCATGTATTCTATTAGTGAGTAAGCAAATGTATTTAAAGAGCCTTTAAAGCCATCAAATTACTGACTTGATGCTCGGTAAATGCTATTGCTGGAGCACCTCCAAAAAAGTAAAAAGTGAGCACCGAGCACTTCATTTTCTTCAAGCACGAGCACTGAGCACCAATTTTTGGCCGAGCACTTGCATCACTGGCTATAGAAAACGAAGTGTAGCCTAACATTCATATACTGTTACAGTACATTACAGTATTAGTTAATTTATGTGCAAAAGAGCTGCAAAATAGTAAAGGAAAGTTTAAACCCAAAACCAAGATCCTTGGGTATGGGTTTGGGTTTTTGTTGGGTATGGGTTTGGTTTTTTGAAAGCACGTTGGGGTTTGAGTGGGCATGAGTTTAAAATTTTGTAACTTTTCTTTCACTACTGCAAAAGAGGACCCCAAAGTATTTCGAGGCATTTAGAGTATGTATAGTTCTGTAATCATGAAAAATTGCATTGTTTTAAAAAGAAATGAAATAAAATAAAATTTGTTAAAACTCGGTCTTTCCTATTTTTGGCCCCAACCAAAAATTTTAGAGTTCAGCACTGCTTTTATGCATAATTATAATTCTACAGTTGTTAAGGCATACAATCTGGACAATAGTCCTCATAATTTTCCAATAGCTTTGTACAAAATAAAAATTCCCTCTTTAATGCTTAATATAAAGGAATTTTTTGAATTGTTTTATACGCCGGATATTTTAGGTATTGATTCTTATCTTTATCAGCGCCATAAAAATAAGAGTCATATTTTTTGCCAATAATTGCCTGACCGATGAAGTCTTCGCCATTGCGTGAATACAGTTCATCTCCAATTTGTAGAAACCACTGATCGTTAGCTTTTGGTTTGTGATTATAAATGGCAACTCTCGATGGGTTGTAAGCAAACTCGTAATGAAACGGGACATCAATAGACTGTGCTTTAAAGCCTCCATCAATGAAATTGTTTTGCATCAATTCAAACGCTACCCGACAAACCTTTTATATGAGAAATTGTTTTAAAATTTTTGATTTAATTTCTTCACGTGAATTAACTTTCAATAACATACACCTGAACTCAATGTGCAAACAATATAATCTGTTTCTGATAATAAATATAAATCTAAAATCAATTGCAAAAAGGAATCGGTGTTATATCTGGTTTTCATTTTTGACGCAAAAATAGCTGTTTTCATGTTTCCAATGAACTTATAATTAGGATAATTATTAATGCATTCTTTCCAAACATTTGGATCATCTGTTGCGAGATATACTTTACGTTCGATCCCATTTTTCAAGAGTTCAATTTTGTTATAATAATCTTCGACGTGAATCATGTATTCACTTATATTATGATAACTTCCTTCTGTTCCTATTTTGTCTGTTCTTCTCACGTGAATTCTATTAAAAATAGTCAAATTTTACAGAATTTATATTTTTTAAAATTAAATTATAATCAAATGAGAGAAAGTGTTTCGCATTTAGTAAAGATATTGACTGACCCAACAATAGGATGAGTGAAGTTTAATTTTATTCGAGTTTTATCTAAAATTTCAGTAACTGTGGGCTGCGGTCTCATGATGTAAGCTGCGAACTGTCCCAACCACCAGACCAATGGATTTGAATGAAATGATGCGATACGTGTCCCAATCGATTTCGGCAAATAATGCATTAAACGTCGGGTTATCGGATCTTATTTTAAATAATTGTATAAAAACTACTACAGTATTATATAAACATTTAAAATTCAAATTTATATAAATTGCTATTGTTCTGAAAGTGCGACAGATTTCTAATTTATTTAATTCTCGACTTAAAAATGACGAAAAGAGGAAATGCATTAATAGTTGATTCAAATCTTAAATTTGAAAAATAAAATCATTTGCCAATTGTGTGAGTTATAGAAATGTGAATAAATTGGTAAAAAAAGTAAAATATAATGATCTAACTGTTACTGCCGGGCCAGTGACTGATAAGCGATAAGTTTTTAACCATATTTTCATCGCATATATTGCTTAAAGGTTTGAAAAAATGAGTCCATTTGTTTTTTCCTGCTTTTAAATAGTGATATTGTGATGTGAGGAGAATGACCGTACGGTTTGAATAATAAGCTGCAATCAGACACCAAACTATATCATGAAATCCTGAAGCGAAACCGTGTCCATTGGTGTGATTGCAAATAATTGTTTGAGAGGATATGCATTGTCTGAATTGCGGATTTTGTAGATCATTGATATGACTTTGAACCAGTTGTGAGAGTTCTGATGCTTCTCTTTCACGCCAGTTATCAATACCTAATTGTTTGCTTAATGATGAGGTCTCCAATTGGAGAACACTTTAAATATAATGATAATTAAAATTTGAATACAATTTGTGATAAAAGTGGTAAAATGTATAATAAATATATTTATTGATAATTCAGTGATAATTAATTGTTTAAAACTTGTTTATTATCTTTAGTTATATGTATTAACAGCAACAATGACTGCTTTTAAAGTGCAAAAGAGGTAATAGTCTTAAGAAGTTTAAAAGTTAGAAAACGGACGGGTGACTGCTTTTATTCTATTTGCTAAACATTCTGATGCCTTCCTTAAACTTTATCAATATTAACGAGTCATATAAACTTGACGTTTACAACCATCACAATCATTCATCTTTAGAATAATAAAAATGATTAAAAAACTAACTTTCAAACACTTTTACTACTCTTAAACTCGTAAACTATGAATTTTCGGCTTAATTTAAACACAAATACTTTATGCTTCAATTTAATTATAAAAATACCACATGAAGAGTGCCTTATTATCATTGCCTTTGCGTAGGATTTTAATTTTTGTTACCCTTCTAACCTATATTTCTTTTTATAAAAGCAGTCAAAAGTCTGGAAGTTTAGTGAAAGCTTTCAAAAGAGCTTTAAATAAATTTAAAAAAGAAATAAAATATAAAAAGTGAGTGGGAAATAAAGATTACTTTTTGATGTCACTTATTTCTGAGAGCATCCCTTTAGTTGAGCCAAAATCCTTTGGATTATTTATTGTCTGCGAATATACGACCAAATAGTTCCAAACTTCTTGTGATATTAATTGTATTCGCTTCAAAAAGCCATTAATTTTGTCTAAAAATATTTCACAATTTAAAGAAAACATAAATTACACATTTATTCATACTTTTTATTTATAAGACATCTTAACAACTAATTTATGTGTTTTTCACTTTTAAATTAAGGAAAACTTTAATACAAACCATTGTTATAATGAAGATCAAGTTGAGAAGAATTATAGTAATTTTTATGAGTTATCCTCTTATAAGGTTTAACATCGTTTTGATAGAGGACTACAAAAAGAATTATTATTTGAAGCAAAACCAATACAAGTAAAGCCCAAATCGATTCTGCAATTCTGATCGTAGACATAATAAACACAAATTTTTATGATATCATTCCAAAGATTTAATTTCAAATATTCATAACCATATTTATGTTAAGCTTATTATTTGAATTGAACTTACAGGAAATGATACAAAGAGTTGACATAATATTAGTGGTGTATATTTCAAACTTTCAATGGTTTTTGTGGTACTCTTTTGGGATTTGTTTGGGATCATAGAGTTTGTCTTTTTGTAATGAAATATTTTTGTAAATCATCAAAAACCAATCCATTCAAATAGTTTAAAATTGAAGTAAACGTAAAAATATGTTTATTATTAGCAGTAAAAACATCGGAAAACTTTATTAGTATTAAGTATTATTAATTACGTTAACATAAAAATTGATCATTTATTCATAGAGAGTATTCTTAAAGCATTCTTAACAACTAATTTTAACCTTCAGAATATATATTGAATATTCATAAACTAATTTGAGGTAAAGGTATAACTATTATTATAAATAAACTTAAGATAAAACTTATATAAAGTTATTTGAAAAATACTTTTGAGAAGATTTCTTAAAAAATAAAGTAACAAATAAAACGATAGAAATATTGTTGAAAACAAATTCACGTATTATTATACAGAGAGTTTTAAATCTTAATTGAGTGAAGTTTATCAAAAAAAAGAAAAAAAAATTTATAGAATTTTTTTGAAAGAATTTATTTTGATTTCATAGAATTATTTCCCTTAGGAAAGTGTGTATCAATGTACCAAGGTTATTTGATTAATGAGTTGTGTGGGTTTTATGATGATAGAGTTTAGATGAAGGAAGAGATTAGTGTTGATAATGGGGCCCTGGCCTGGGCCTCAAAATTGGATATGTTAGTTAACTCTTGCGATGTTTACCGATTTTTATGTGTTTATAAAGGTAGCGCTTCGCTTATCACAACCTCAACTGCTATTAACCCGTTTAGTAGTCCCTAAAATTGCTGATAATAAAATAAAACCAGTTTTCTACATATTGTTTAACCAGTTTTTAACTCATCATTTTTTCTAAAATATAATGTATTTATAAACTTATTGATTCTGAATAAGTTTCAACTCTTTTAATAAGTGAAAAATAAATTGATTTTATTATTGATTGAAAGCCAAAGCTTTTCGGTCAGGAATAAAAATAAAGGAAAGTTTCTATCATTAATAAGACCGCTATAACTAACTTGTAAGTCATAACCAGGCATCGGATTTTTTGCATTTATTTTGTATGTATTCATATGTATGCAAATATGCAGCAAAAAACAGTTAAATACTCACTTTATTTATCCCTTTTTAGTGCTAATTTTAATTGTTTACATTATATATGCGTAAATTATACTGGTTTTCAAATTTTTATTAATATATTCACAAAACGTTTAAAAAATTGTAAAATTTTAGCTGTCAAATAAACGGTAAACAAGTCTAACTTTTATTTTAAAACAAGGTTAAGTTTAAATTTAAATGAACCTAACATCCCTTTAAAAC
>JAUJYT010000958.1:0-13978 GCA_033996565.1 Nanhermannia nana
TTTATTACATATAATTCTGATATAATTGAGTTACTATAAAAAATTAGTATTTTTCTTAAATTAAACTTAATTTTAGGTAATAGAATAGCAATTTGGCAGTGACTAGAATTGAATTATAAGAATAAACTTTTGCCTGTCATTATGCGTAAAATGCATAATATGCATAACCCTTGACACTAGCTTATAAATATACTGGTATTTGTGTTGATGTACGTCTAACCATGAATTAGTCCGCTTGCACTGTAACAGACTCTCTGCCTTAAATATAATTAAAGCTAAAGATAAACCAATAAGTAAGTCATGAAAACTGTCTCGTTTTTAAATGCTTTCTTTTAAATGAAATTCAATGAAAACTTTAAATAGCTTTGCAAAAAATATAAAAATTTATTGAGGGCTAAATTTATACTCTTTGTGATAATTCTGTAATTCATTTAGCGGACTATCTAATCAAAGAAAGTGTACGCCTTTATTGAGACGATTATTAACGGAAATTAAAGGATTTCACTCCTTTCGAAGTCTAGTTAATAATTTTGAACTCTTTTGATTCTCATTAAGTTATAATAAGCACCGGTACAGTATATGAAAGTACAGAAAAACAGATTAACATTAAGCTTTACTAAATCTCTTGCTGCCAATAAATTAATTATTGGACGTCTTCACATATGGTCACAAATAGTTTTTCACTTAAGAAGTAAAAAAAATATCATAAACTTTTGGTCAGCACTAAACTACTATTTAAAGCACATTTACTTCATGGCTAACTTGAATCCATTCATCTAATAAAATGTGCAAAATCGCAGGCCTTCCTGTTTCCTGTGTCTTTGCTTATACAGACACCACATTTCCTCAATGCAATGGTTCCCACGGAAAAATTTTTTCTGTCAAAAACAAAATACTTTTAAACCTATTCAGGAATAATTTCTGATCTATTTTTTATTTTTCATGTTTGATTTGAAAATATTGAAAATAATATTAAATTATTAATAAAATAGAATAAAAGACTAAAAATCATATCTCGGACTATAATGAGTTAAAATATAAGATAATATAAGAAATCTGTAGATCGCTTTTCAAATTAAGTAAAAATTTTACTTATTTCACACAAATTTGAACATTTTTAGAATATTGTTTTAGTTTCAATATTCTAAAAATGTTTAAATTTGTGTGAAATAAGTAAACTTTTTACTTAATTTGAAAAGCGATCTACAGATTTCTTATAATATGTAATGTTTTGCATATACTCTGAATATGTAATACATTTTTTATGATCATAAAGTTAAACTGTATTAGACATCAGTTCTAAACTATTGAAACAAAATTTAGAAACTATTTTCTTATGCCTATAATGTTGACTATTTTGCCTATCAGTTAACATTTTTAATGTTTCTTTCAAATATAAAAAATTAAATGAGGGATATGTATGAGGGATAGTAGAGTGGGGGTAAGGCATCGAACCAACACTTCGAAGATATGGATACAAATTCCACTAATTTTTTGTGTTAAACAAAATAATTTCAATACAATTGAAATTTAACATAAGTTAGTAAAGTATTTGTATTACATTTGATTTAGTTATTATGTGATTTCACTTTAAACTCAGATACAATTGAGAGATAAGTGTTTTCTGATTCACATTTAAATCATGAGCAAAATTAACATTTGCTGATCGCCTGATTGCCAGATACGAGGGTTTCCAATCATATTCACAGGCATTCATCATCATTATAGTCAGCTCGAGTTCTCATTTGAAAAGTTGAGGCTTAAAGTTGTGTTGATTAGAGATGAAGTAAAGTCATCTTAATTTTCAATTTTTGGGTTATATTTAAACAAAAATCTGTTCTCAATTTTATTGTATTTCTGACAGAGATGACCAACACGTTTATTAGAATAGCAAAAACAGTTAAAATTGTTTTAGATTTAATAAATTTTGTAAAGACTTAATTATCTAAAAGTTTTTGTAGAGTTTTAATGCACAGTCAGGTCCTATTCGAGAAGCTGTGCGCATAAGTTTTTGATGAAATTTGAATTTGAAACACGATTTAAGATGAATGATCTGACTATTTTTACAGAAAAAATGTAATTTTGTGAACATTAAGGAATTTATTGGTCAGGCCTGAGAACCACTGTTTTAGAGGACAAAAACTTATTTTTAATTAATATTCTCTTGTGATAGGCATTAACCGAAACAATTTTGACACTTTTGCTCTCGAAATAACAGATTCTTACGTATCATTGCATTCAAAATAGAAAAATAAATGTAAAAAAGTGTCTATTATTGAAACACAGAATTAGCACACAATTGAACAAAACAGGAATCAGATTCTGTCGTGCCGTGTATTGCATGCACTGTATGCTGATATAGAAATGTACTAAACTGTAAAGCTTTTGAACCAATACTGAAGTGAAGCCATCAATAGTGATGACTCCAAGCGGTCGACTCTCTAACCAATAAACTGTTTGATGACAACTGTTATTAATATTTGTTTATTGTTTAACATAAATATTATTTATATTTATATTTAAATACAATAAATATAACAATTGAATAATCATTTAGTGATTGAACCAAAGCTTGAATTGATTTGTAAAATAAATAGCAATCAAATGGTTTGAAATAAATAGATTTGAAAACGAATATATATATTATAAGTCGAACTGCAGTTCAGCCATCTTTTTATGGGTTAACAAACACTAACACCTATTGAATTACTATTAAATTCAAAACTATTTCTCTTTAATTTTATATAAACCACAAATCTATTTGTATTTAAGTGTTTATAAAGAGTTGAAGACATGTTAGAAGAAAGTACAGGAAATTTCAGCGCAACGCGAAATATATACGACTGGTATTGGATTTACGCCTATTTTATGACTGATTTGTTTTTATGTAATTTAAATGTAATATTAATTAAATGCTTAATAGGTATCAGACGACAAGTCATGTAATCCTTAACGTAATGATAAAGAACTTGAAGGAAAGTGACGTAAAAGTGAAACTAATAGATGAAATACTAGACGTGAGCTGTAATCTCGCGGATGGCAATCAATTCAAACTACATTTCAATCTGTTTAAGAGTATTTATGTGTCTGAAAGCAATTGGACAGTCTCTCCGTCAAAGCTTGAGATCAAACTCAAGAAAACTGACCGAAAGCGTTGGCAAAGTCTGGAAGTGTTGCCCGACAAGAGCGGCAAAAGACCGGTCTCTTTTGTGGGTTTCGTTCAGTCAAATGCTAATAAAAAGGCAAATATGGCTATCAATAGAGTGAACACCAGTTTAGAAGAGAGTTTCGGTGATTCACTGTTTAGTCCGAAATACGATTGGTATCAGACGAACACAAATGTGAACATTACTATACATATCCCAAATCTTAATGAAGAGGACGTTAAGGTTGAGTTCACAGAAAATACACTTTTCTGGTACTGCAAATTATCAGACGGTAATGTGTATAACGTAAAGCTGAGCCTTTTTAAGTCGATTAATGTGGGGTTAAGTAACTGGCATTTGACTGTTTCCAAACTGGAAATCTCACTCAAGAAGAAAGACGCCGGCCGTTGGTCTAACTTAGAAGCCATTTCTCAAATGATTAAGAGTACAAATTTGTCTCTCAATAATAGAGTGTCCACTACTTTCATAAGTGAAGCCTCTCCTGAGCCCAGCTGTTCAGCTCTCGATAATAGCAATGATAACAACATTGATCTTATAGAAGAAGACAATGATGTTAATGATGTTAATAGTGGTGCCAATTGTAGTGATGTTATGGCCAATCATGGGAAGGGATTTAACTATACTTTAGTCACTTTAGAGCCAACAGATATTGTTGAAGATAATGATGTCGACAATCATAGTAAAGATGATAAGGATTTGGAAAATTTAGATAAAATTGTGACTGAGTTTAAAGAGAAAGAAAAACTAATTGAAGAAAAAGAGGGCAATGCTTCTGACGGAACTGTTGACGAACTTATTCGGGAAATCTATGAGAAGGGCGGGGAAGAAGTGAGACGTGCTATGAATAAAAGGTTCACTGAAAGCGGATCTGTGCTCAACATTGAAGAACTCAAAAACGATTCGGACCCTAAAAATGAAATCGACTTAAATCCAGAAGAAGTTTGTGAGAGTTTAACTCAAAACTTGGTCGCATCTACTGATTGAGGGCTTTAATAATCATTTTATTATTAATTTTAAAATCAGTTTATGTAATAATAAATTCATATTTTACTACTCAATCAAAAATTATGTTTTTGCTTAACATTTATTCTATAATTATCGCATTTATCATAACTTGAATGTAATTTATATTATTTGCTTTCAAACATACTATGATTCTGTCAATTATTAAAATTATGAAAACGTCATTTTTATTGAATTTCTGTACAAAATTATTTTTCGTAAAAGTTTTTTATCGCGGATACACTTTTACCTTTTTTTGCAGAAATTCGTATTTCACTCAAAATTTTCTTTTTTTTTATGTTCCAAATAGAATGCTATCCATCGCTATCCATAACTTACCAAAAGTTAAGTGCAAAATAAAGGAAAATTTAGGTGGTATTGAGGGTATTGAGTTCATAGATTTTAAGTACAGGTATTAAAAAATGAGTACAAGTACTTATATATAGTTTTCTTTACATTTTAATTACTTTGGATTTTCGATTAAATATTTAAATCTTTTTTACAAATATGTAAAAAACAATTATTAGTGACTTCATTTCACAGATAAACTGGGTTTAGGTTTATGCGGGTTTTTCAATATAGAAGTAATGCAAAAACAAATTGTACTCAAAATAAGTTTAAAAGTTTGAACCCTTTCAACCTATTCACAGATTAAACAAATCTTTTATTTCTTTCATTTTCTATTACAAAGAAATTGCATTTTTCTAAACACTTAAACTGATAGAAGGCTTCAGGAGTGAGGTTTACTTCAGTATAAACCAAGACTGCACTTGTGGTCACTTCTGCATAAACTAAACTCTCAGTCATTGACAACTACTTCATTGTAAAGTAACTGTATATTACTTATTAATAATAACTGAATATAACTGAATCTGTAATAATCGTAATAATAATTATTATTAATGGGTTTGAGTGTCTCGTACTTTATGAACAAATACTGCTTTCAGTGCTTTCAGTCAAACATCAAATCATTAGATTTGAGTCTTTTTTTAAATAAATGCGAAACATTTGAATGCTTTCACTCTTTATTATCTGTTCATTAAATAATATTTTTATTTAATTATTATTAGTTATCAATTGAATTATGGCTTCAAATGAAATAACGATAACAACAGATGAAGATAACGATGACATGGAATACGAAATACCAAACGAACACATTTTGAGACCCATTCGCACCACAAATGACAACGGTTTGACCACAGAGTCAGTCTTGTCTTTGTTTTCAAATATTTTATGTTATTTTTATTATTTTCTTAATCTGTATTTAATTTAATTAATGTAATAATGTATTGAATGTATTGAATGTATTGAATGTATTGAATAGACAATTAATGAGCAAAGGATTTGAGTTCGAGACCAGTGAAGAGCCCGTCGATGACAATGAGAACAGACCTTATTGGACACGAGAAGAGATTGTCAAACATCTGGAGAACAATCCCCGGCCTGACGAAGACGTGTGTGAAGAGAGCGGTTCTTATGACGAACGCATCAAAACTATGGACGAGATTGTGGTGAACGGTGTCTACAAAAGAGTGATTCACAACGGATTTGGAGATGTAATCACTGAAGATAGCGCTGTATTATATAATTTGAATGCTTTTCTCGAAGGACAGGACGAACCCTTTGACTCGACTTGGCTTAGAGGCCGACCATATCTGCATCGACTCAATTACGACACAGTTCTCGACGGTTTGTGCAGAGGTTTGCTTACTATGAAAAGAGGTGAAAGATCTGAACTAATAGTGCGACCAAAACATGCGTATCTCGAGATGGGATGTCCTCCAAGAGTACCACCAAATGCTACCATTCTTTATATCGTTGAGATAATTAAGATTTTCTCAGAGGGAACTCTCGCCCACTTCGAGACCCTCTCTTTTGAAGACAAAAACAATGTTGAGTTTAGAGTCGTATATGAGTTGTGCGATAAGGAGAGGATTAGTGGCAACAGTTTCTTCGTCGAGAACCGCTATAGAGAGGCCGCCTTTCGATACCGCAGAGCTATTCGTTGTTTGGAACAAATGACACATAAGACTAATGACGAAGAAAGAGAAAGCAGACAATTGTTGCTTCGTTTGTATGTCAATATCGCCAACACTTATAACAAGATTCAGAGACCATTGATAGCGATGACTAATTGCAAGCGTGCTCTTGAGATTGACTCGAAGTGTGCCAAAGCCTTATACCAGTACGGATTGGCCAAAATGTCAAACGGAGACTATGATCAGGCGCAGCAAATGCTCAAAAAGGCGAATCAGCTCAAACCTAATAATAGGCAAATAATGGAAGCGCTCGCGAAGTTGGACCACAAAATGGCCACCGATATGATCAGCGAAAAAGAATTGTATCTTCGAATGACTGCTGCCTTTCGTAAAGATGAATAACACGACGAATAAATGAATCAAAGTTTCGATTATGTAATTGAAAAGCATTCGTTTTTATATAAATATTTGTAAAATTAGACAGTTTTACATATATTTGATTCATGGTTAACATTACATTACATTTATCAAAATTGTATGAATCACATAATGCTTAATAAATAGTTATTAATTATCTCTAATTTATATAAAAACAAGTGCTTCCGATCATTTCTATTTAAATTTTGTTATTTTTCTTCTTTAAAAGATAACTATTTGTAAAAATATTAAATAATTTGTAAATTTAATTTAAATTTATGTTAAGCTTAAAGCTGAGGAAATGGTTTTGTAAATAAAATTTTTGATTATCAAAAGATTTAATTATATTTTGTTTGATATATATTCGCATTTGTTTAATGTTAAAAATGGTGTTTTATGTGTCAGTCGATTCACAGTTAGAATGGTTTGTCGTAAATGTAATGCTATTCTAAACTGATTCTCATTCCTGTGCCTCAGATGTGTCTTAACTCGAAGTTAAAAAACTTTTAAAAGTAGTAAAAAATATTTTTTAATGAATTTCGATATTGATATCAATACTATCGTAAGACTTGTTGCAATCGAATGGAGAAAAATGAGACGAATGGCGACTGAATGCAGATTTGAATGCATTGAAAAGGAGAGCATTCATAGAAATGGCATTCATTGCGTTTATAAGTCAGAGCATTTTCAAAACAATTATGAAGTCAACATTCATTTCTTTAATACGTTTCAATTCTATCCAAATATTAGTCACAATTATATCGATATAAATAATGATTATTTCAATAGTTTTTCAGAGGTATTTAACATTTATTTGAATATCATATGAGATGTCAATACATCTATAACTGAACTCCAATTTTATTATAATTATAAATAATTACTTTCTTTAGATGTAGTATTGATTGCTTTCAATCTATTAAACCATAGTTCGGATCATATTTTACCCAAATGTTAATCATTTAAATAGTATTTAAATGTTATTCCCAATGAATGTATAGATGTTTGACATAATTGAAAAAAGATATTAATAATTGAATGTGTTTTGCATTAACCCTAACCATAATAGGTATGGATATTGAGTCGACATCTAAAGCCTCCCTAAACCAGTCGTTAATCAATAATAATATTAATAATAATACGAATAATCAATACAAGAATCAAACGGCAAAACCATTATATCTTCAAAGGCTAGAAAAAGCTCTTCGTTTGGATAACTTATTATCACAGGTGGAGAAGACTCTCAATGATAACAGGTTTGCATTATTTGTATTGATATGTATTTAATTAGTTTTATATTCAAATAAATATCTAATAAAAGTTTAATCAATAGTTTTGACGAACAGTTGAACACAAATATATCAAAACAACAGTTAAAAGCAGTTAAAACACGAGTTTATAACTTAAGTAAAGTAAAGAAAAACAAGAAGTGGTTGAAAAATATTTTATTAGACAAAAGCGATTCATCTGAAAGTGAAATTGAAAGTGAAGTGGCGTCTGAAGAATGCATTCGTGATATGATTCGATTCCATAATTTGCAGAAAAAAGCCAAACGAGAGTTCGAAAGCGATCCTCAGTTAAGACAATATCAAAATTATAGCTCAAGTTTATTGTCGAGTCCGAGCCAACAGCTCTCACTTCTGGCCACTAATAAGACCTCAACTAAAAAAGTTGCCAAACCTTTAAATAAGCCAAAGAAGAAGGAAATCCAGACCTCAGTTATCACTGAACCAGCGGTTGTAATCGCAAACAGTAATGTCAGCGAAAATAATAATACACCCGAAAGCTGTTCGATGGAGAAAACCATAAAAGTGGAGAAAATTCTCGATGACATCTCATATGACGCACAATTACCCGAAAAAATCTTACAAACGGAATGTTCTAATGTATCATATATTGAACCATCCGGTGGTTCCAGTTATAGCCTCACTGATAACGTCAACACTCAATTACCAGACGATATATTTGACACCGAAGAGTCCAGCGGTTCTGTTCTGTCACAATCTCTATCACAGCCAACGCCAACACATTCAGTGACTAACTTTTCAATTCCTAAGTGCGCGACCGCTCCCACCACTCCGACCTCATTAAGTCCATCTTCTTCTCCAATAATTTCAAGTAAATCGAAAAGATCTGGAAAGAAAAAAGCGAATTCGGCAGCAAATCAAGAGGCGATCATTACTTTGAGAAGAAAAAGGCTGTGGATAGCGATCGCCAGAAAAGAGATACCGCGCGCACAAAAACAAAAACTTGCGGCTAAAAAAGAAATGCTAAACAATGCTAAAAAGATGGCCAATTGGTGCCAACGAGAGAAGCGAAAGATGACTTTAGCCCATCAGAAACAGTTCTGTCGCGACCAATACAGTCGTGCGCGAAGACTTACCAAAGAAATGTTACTCTATTGGAAACGGTTTGACAAAGTAGAGAAAGATTATCGGAAAAGAGCTGAGAAAGAAGCTCAAGAACAGCTCAAAATAGATATCGAACTTTTAGAGGCCAAAAGACAACAGCGAAAGTTGAATTTTCTAATAACACAAACCGAACTGTACGCACATTTCATGAGTCGTAAGTTAACGAACTTAAATCCTGAAGACGAGACTCAACAAAATGTTATATTAAAACAGTTGGATGAAGAAAATGCAATGATCTTATCGAGTGGTGTTGAGGACGACTTTGACGCTGAGGTCAAGAAACGCGAAGCTTTACTCAATGCGGACACAGCTTTCAAGACACATCAGCAACAAAAGGTTTCTTTTGATGAGGACATGAGGCTTGAGATGAACTTATCAGAGACTTCATTGTCAGAAGAGAGCGAATTGGCTCAGCCGAAGATTTTTGAGGGAATTCTAAAGACTTACCAATTGAAAGGAATGAATTGGTTGTACAATCTCTACGATAAAGGCATTAATGGTATATTAGCTGATGAGATGGGTTTAGGAAAAACAGTACAAACCATTGCATTTTTGGCCACTTTAGCCGAACGTCTAGGAGTTTGGGGACCTTTTCTAATAATAGCTCCGTCTTCTACATTGCATAACTGGCAACAAGAACTCACTAAATTTGTGTCAAAGTTCAAAGTGTTGCCCTATTGGGGAAATCCTAACGACAGAAAAGTTTTAAGAAAGTTCTGGAATCAAAAGTATTTGCATCGCGAAGAGGCGGCCTTTCATGTGTTGGTCACAAGTTATCAACTTGTTGTGCAAGACGTGAAATACTTTCAGCGCATCAAGTGGATGTATATGGTCTTGGATGAGGCACAGGCTATCAAAAGCACATCAAGTGTGAGGTGGAAAATATTACTATCTTTTCAGTGTAGAAATCGCTTACTTTTAACGGGAACTCCAATTCAGAATACAATGGCAGAGCTTTGGGCTCTTTTGCATTTCATTATGCCCACAATGTTTGACTCTCACGAAGAATTTAACGAATGGTTCTCTAAAGATATTGAAAGTCATGCTGAAAACAAAACAGCAATTGATGAAAAACACTTATCGCGTTTGCATATGATTTTGAAGCCTTTTATGTTGCGCCGCATCAAAAAAGATGTTGAAAATGAGTTATCGGATAAGATTGAGATAAAACTCTATTGTGGGCTCACTAGTCGTCAACTCCAACTTTATAAAGCTATAAAGAATAAGATATCTATTGAAGATTTAATGGCTTCTTCAAGTTCTTCATCGTCAGCACAATCGACGACATCGAGTCTAATGAATTTAGTGATGCAGTTCCGCAAAGTTTGCAATCATCCCAACCTTTTTGAGCGAAGAGACGTACGCTCTCCTTATTTCATGCATTTGGATACTTATGTTGTTCCCCGACTTATATTCGAGTCCGGTCTGTGCAATGATTACTTTGAATTCGATTCTTTGAAATACGATTTGTTGTATAAAAAACTTTATATTTTTAGTTGTGATTATGTTTTTAATTCTTTGTTTAAAAATAATGACCCCTTCAAGTGTTTTTCATTCATCCGATTAATCAATTTGTCTCCCAATGAATTGAATCAATTATTTTATGGAAATCTATTATTAGTCTTTTGGAAATATATTTTACAAGAACTCGATTTTAGATTAAAGATGTTTTATCAGAATTTATGGAACTCTAATAACTTTTGCCATTCAACTGAACCTCTTTTAGTACCTCTGAAGACTACTTTACTTATTAGCAATAAATTGAATTGTAGTGATTCGAGTGGATTATGGAGTGATTTATTGTTTACATGGTCTCAAAGCAGTGCTTTCAGCTATATTTATGGCTTTGCCAGACATACACTTCATTACAAATCAGAATCTGCAGAACACAGAGAAATGAGATTCAGAAAGTTTAATGATTTTAATTCAGCGAATGATCAGAACAGTCATAATGAAAATGATTCGATAAAATTATCAACAATTTCCTCGAGATTTCGTGAAGTTGTTCATAAGGCTCGGTCTCCGCGTATATATGAATGCGAGCCAACACTAATTCCTTCATTTTTATTTATACTGATCAGTAAAACAAATGGATTGCGAGTTAGCGCCTCTCCGAGAGAACTATTCTGTAGAAGCACGCGCGCAATGCGTTGCCATTATCTTCAAAAGCTTGGAGGAAGTCATGAAATGAATCATCTGATAGCTCAGGGAGACATTGAAAACCTTGATTTACACTTACATCAAGCGATTCAATTACAAAAGACAAGATTCTTTCCGCCGCCTTTGAAAGGTATCCTTGGCTGCAAACAGTTGAACGGCTGGTCTTCAATAGTAATTCCAGATAAAGAAACTTTAGTCACTGATTCAGGAAAATTGAAAGCTTTAGACCAATTGCTAAATAAACTAAAAACTGAAGGCCATAGAGTACTAATATATTCTCAAATGACACGAATGATCGATCTTTTGGAGGAGTATATGTGGCACAGAAAACATACTTATATGCGATTAGACGGCTCTTCAAAAATCTCCGATCGTCGAGATATGGTCGCAGACTTTCAGACGAGATCTGATATTTTTGTATTTCTATTGAGTACAAGAGCTGGTGGTTTGGGCATTAATTTGACAGCAGCTGATACTGTCATCTTCTATGACAGTGATTGGAATCCCACTGTCGATCAACAAGCTATGGATCGCGCGCACAGATTGGGTCAAACAAAACAAGTAACTGTTTATAGACTTGTCTGTAAGGGAACTATTGAAGAACGAATATTACAAAGAGCTAAAGAAAAGTCTGAAATACAACGTATGGTTATAAGCGGCGGCACTTTCAAACCCGACACCTTAAAGCCAACTGAAGTGGTTTCACTTTTACTCGACGACGAAGAACTCGAGAGAAGGTTTAATCAAAAACAAGAAGAGAAAAAATTGCAAATTGAAGAATGCGGTGCAACTCCTTTGAAGTCTATTAAAAGAAAACAAAGAAAAGAAGCAGAACTGCAAAAAGTAAGTTTCATTTTCATATTTATATAGTAGGCTTAGTTTCAGTGAGTCTTCATTACCCCTATCATCAAAACTAACTGTTCTGAGAATATTCTCAAATTTTATTTATTTCTAATTAATATATGAAATGATAAATAAATTGTTTGCATTTATTCATTTATAAACTTACTAATGATTAAAATTTGATGATTTGGTAATTTGACTGAATGTATAATTAATGAGAACAGACATGTTATTCAAACTTTGGTTATTTGTTTCTATGTTTAGCGTAAATATTCTTCTAAAAGGAAAATAGAATTTGAATCGGATTTCGCGCCTCTGAGTAACGAAATGACTGGACTTAATCAGGATAATGATATTTATCACGAAAATGATTCGTTTCCGGCGAGTCCTAACAGTGAAGTAAGTTTAAAAAATGGAAAGAATTCAAAGTTTTACTTAATTTGAAATAACATTTGTTTATTAGCAATCATTCAAATCTTTAACAATCATTCAAGAAGACGAAAGTAATGAAGGAATTCTGATAGTTGATGATGGAAACAGTCCCACCCCTTCAAGAACTTCATCAACACCTGATATTCACAGTCCGTCCACTTTTAACATAAAGAGAGGAACGGGAAGAGGTAGGGGTAGACCAAGAGGATCAAGAGCTCGCGGTCCTATTGCTACCAGAGGTAGGGGTTCAGTCCCTGCATCCGCTGCATTGGCTGCGGCCGAGTTGGCGGGCGCTCAGGCCGGCAAAAGTGCTGCTTTAGCTGCATATCCTTTTCTTGGCGGCGCTTTGAGTGGTGGCAGTGATATTCACAATGAAACTGTTGTTACGACACTATCCCCGAGAAGGGGAAGAGGAAGAGGTCGTTCTAAAGTTGGATTAGCTGTAAAACACGGCGATCGGATTCCTTCAGTCTCTCAAAACACACGTACAAGTCCTGGACCTCAATCATACACTAATGCAGGTCATAAAGAATTGCAAACAACGCAACCCAACACATCCTCTTTAGGATTCGGGTTTTATGTTCAGCAGAATGAATAAATTTGTGCCTATTTTTTGATGAATCAATTTGTAAGAACAGCGATGCGCAAAGGGGTATATGACAGCATAGCCATAGCCCCCACACGTCAAAGCTACCTCTTGTCAATTCAGACAATCGACCCCTTCCTTCAGCGAACCAAAAGCGAAAATAAGTGTCGCGAAAAAATGCTTTATCTTCTACAAAAAAGTCTAAAATAAGTCTCCAATAAAAATGAATGGTCTCAGATCTGTTATTTAGCCTCAGATTATCATTAGTAGAAGTTTTAAAGCGATAAATAACATGTTTGAAAAGTACCCTCACCTATACCCCAGCCATCATTGACACCTTTGCGCATCGATGTGTAGAATTAAAGGTTCAAAAGCATATAAATTCGATTCTACCGGTGTTTGTGACAAAGTTTATAAATATATATTACTATCAATTAGAATGAAAGATACATCAAATGATATCAAATAGACTTCAATTAGATATTCTGTTGGAAATAATGTAAATTTTTATATACATAAATATATCATGGATTTAAAGTTAGAAAAGTTCAATATTTAATGTTGAAATAATTTGATGATTTATTTACAGTTAGAATAACTAAATTAAATTAAAATGTAGTAAAAATTGTATCAAAATAAAAGCCAATCAATTATTGATGAACACAAATCCATCTAAAATTGATTTGAAATTTATAAAAAAAAAAATACAAATATAAATGAAGACTAAACTCTCTCACTGGCAAAGACAGGACATTAAGAGAAATAAATTTCTTGTTTGCTTAGATGTTACAAAATAACAATAATTTGCTTTTATTATCATAAGTCAAGCCTATGATATACTGTTAGGTCTCGATTTTATTCGCACCGATTTTATGAAATTTTTAGTATGATTTGGTTGGCTCTCTATAGTAACATATGTTAAAAAATTTCAATTATATGAAATTCAATTTTATGAAATTTTCACTTTTATGAACAAGT
>JAUJYT010000959.1:0-13971 GCA_033996565.1 Nanhermannia nana
TTTGCATTTTATTAGTAAAGTTGTAGTTAATGGTGATATCAATTAATATAATGGAAGTTGTATAAGAATTACAGTATATCTCTCTAATACAATAATCAAATTCTGCGTATGAGTCAAATCTGGTAATTGAATCTTAAGTGAGAACAAGGGATCGTTTGAATGGCAACTTGTAAAAGGAATGCTTATTTCAATTACACTCAAGTCTTTCATTCCTATACATATTCTCAATCTATATCGACTTCAGTATAAAGCAATGAATTAATTATATTGAGTGGATATCTTCCTGATGAGGGGGTCATAAGTTAAAAATTCCTTCATTAAAAAGGCTCAAGTGATACATAATAATAATTTGCTTACATTTAATTAAATACTTTAAATAATACTTAAGTTTATGAGCGATTAAGGCCTGATGTTCAGCAACTGAATGTCAATTAATTATTTAAATAATTAAATATTTGAAATTACAAAGCTATCAATCATTATAAAAAACCTCTAAAATTAAATCTTCAATGCATTAGAAATAAATTTGAGTAAATTAAATGACAAATCAACAGGTTCTGACGGATCAATTTTTGGATGGATAGGTCATTAATCAATTTCCTAATTGTATAACTGTTACTGTTATTAAATAGAAATTAGTCACGAATTACAATTCCTAAAGAGAGTTTTCTCAGAGTTTCTCAAACAATCTATTAATTTCTTTACAAGCTTTCAACCTGTCTTACCTTAGGTTACAAGTGATGCATACGAACCGATACGAACAACTGGCATAAGTGACTGACTTTGATTAACTTTTATAGAATTTAGGGACTATTTTGTTACAAAACAGAGATAAATTACTTCTAGGATAAGCAGTAACTAAATTACCATAAATTCTTGGTCTTATATACTATTTCACTAAATTTTTTATCTTCTATTCTATTGATTCGGTTTCTTAATTGAGGCGAAATTCTTGTTGTTTTCAAAGTGCTGAGAATAGAGGCTGAGAAATGTCTAATCAGAGTAAAAAATTTTTCCTCTAATAATGAAAATTAATAGTTGTGGGAGAAAAGTTAGAGTAAAACTTGAGTTTAATGATAATTATCTCATTTACAGTGAGCTTTTAGTCGTTTGAATCAATGAAAGTTTTTCTGATGGGTCAGCTCTCGATTGGCCCAAATAATAGCCACAAAAAATTCATTGATTATAATATTTATATTTAACGTACAATGAAATAAATTTCAAGGAAATAGGATATAGTCTCGCAAAAAATAAGACAATTTGATGACACGTAGAAAACTAACTTAATTTCTAAGAAATTCAATAAATTTATTGATTAAGTTTATCTTTTGTTCGCTCATAGCTTCGAGAGATTCAGCATTACTGTTGAGCGCAATTATCTCCATGTATGAAAAAAGCCAGTGGTTTATGTCACTAGACGTGTGCCTAAATTTGTAGAGATGACTATGGCGTGTATGTGATGAGTTACACAAAACAAATTGTTATAACTGCTAGAAATGTAACCGTTCAGGTATTAATTTCATTAGTGCGCAAACATATTCTTTAGGGATTTTCTTACAGTAATTCTCGTCCACTAAATTAGACCCAAAGACTTACCTATAATGAGGTGAAGCCTAAATGGGTTACTTCTCTCTTTCAAACAAGCAGTCAATAGAAAACAAGACAATCTGAAAATGACTGCAATTTTTTTTAGTCGCTCTTTTTTGTGACCATAAGAAAGTTGGCTCTTTTCTGAGGCTCTTTTCTGAGGCTCTTTTCTGAGGCTCTTTCTGAGGCTCTTTCTGAGGCTCTTAACAACACAACCAATTGATACGCATTGCATCTGCAATTGCAATGATTTGTTGGCGTAACGATGCCTTCATTGAAGTTTGCGACTAAACTATGAAACTGATTCTCAATGTGCACAACAATTCAGTGCAATATAAGTTTACGAATACAATTGTTCAAATCCCAGGCGAGAGTTACCACTTTCCTTATCACTTGAAGCCAGAACTCAAACAAAAAGAAAAGAAGAAGAAACTGGTCCTCAATTTTCGCCAAAATCAATTTCAGCCAAAAAAATTATTATTAACTCAATTTTAGAACAACTTTTTTCATTTATATGACGCATACATTAGATCTCATGAACAGATGAGGAAGAATTTGTTAAGCAATTAATTTTTATGAAAATTAGTTTTTTATTCATAATCTATTAAATATACAATTTTTATCAATAAATCTTCATTAAAACATAACCTGAAAGGTTTGACTTGATTAAAATTTTTACCATAAAAAGACATTATTCGCAATTACATTACATATTTCTCACCATTAAAAAGACAAAATATATGTATAAAAAAGGTCTTAAAGTCATAAACTTGAAACATCAATAAAAAATACTTGAGGGATAGGATTCGACGTAATACTACAGGTGATTAAGTCGCAGAACAAGTGTTTGGGTATCACTCATTATCTAATCTGATCAATTTTACAACAGGAACTTTTTCTTCTTATAGAAAATTACTTTTATCACAATCTAAAAGTTAAAGAAGAATTTCATTTTAGAGACTGAGTTAAACCCCTTACAGCTAACTCTTGTTTAAGCTGAGTCTCGCCTCCATTTAGAAAAGTCTTATATAACAAAAGAAGAGTAAACTCAAGATCATAAGTGTTCGCAAACCGGTTAGTATTTCAAAAGTAAAAACACTATTATATTGAAAACTATTAATCAATTTAAAGTATATCAGCCAATTCAGTATATGCTACAAAACTCACAATCCTTTACACCACTACAAGATCTCACACGTCGAGGTGAATCAAACCTTCTTCAAAGGCCTTTTCCTGAAAA
The DNA here is from genome assembly GCA_033996565.1 of Nanhermannia nana. NCBI lineage: Eukaryota > Metazoa > Arthropoda > Arachnida > Sarcoptiformes > Nanhermanniidae > Nanhermannia > Nanhermannia nana. Next base: position 2,828 of record JAUJYT010000959.1, read on the forward strand.
GATTTTTAGATAATAGTCTCAAATATATAACAATACTATTTTATTAACTAAACTGTGAATTTTAGATCAACTTCATTGAATTCCTATTCAAAGTTTACAAAACATTTGCTATAATTAACTAATACTACTGTGGATACCATTGGTAATAATTAAGTAAAGTTTAAGAAAGCTCTTGGAAAATATATTTGGATGGAATTTATTTTTGTTGCATTATTGACCAGTTGGTGACTACTATAATAAAATGGGGATCTTTTCTATTGTCCAATTCTAGTACAATACAAAGTATTATTGCAGTCTGAATACAATGATGCATAAAATACTGCGCAATGTTTACTAAAATAAAGTTTTAGTTTCTTCTCTATTAACATATAACATAAGACAGTCTAATCAACTAAAAAGCAAAAAAATGAAACCTTCCTTGGATTCAAAATTAAAATTATGCATAAGTTTGTTAATTCTGTCAATAAAGTTAAGGAATTTTTTAATTTTAGGCAAAATGAGTCGAAAAGCTCGATATAATGCCTGCATAAGAAACAAATAAAGTATAGGATAACAGCTTTCTTTTGCTAACTTGCAAATTGCACTTTTATTATTATTGCCAACAGCTCTGAATTGCAAAACAGGTAAAGCTTTATTCTTATTGTAATTTAGACTTAAACTTTTATAGATGCGTACACTTATAGCTTATATAATACACTTAATATATAAGCAATAAAAGGTTATATATTTTATTCAGGTTTTAACGACTGAATAAAATGTTTTGTATTTTTGAAAATAACAGAGTGTTTGTTTCGTCAAATGTTAAAAATTTAAATTCCTATTCACAAAATTGAAAGTAAAAGTGAAGGACATATCAGATAAGCTGTATTTCAAAAGGATTTAAAGTAAAATATCTTATATACAAATGCGTTTTCTTGCGGTTCAATATTAATACTAAAATATAATAAAATTCTTAAATTTTCTCATAAAAAGTATTTTAAATACTTTTCAGATTTTATTTAAAGACTTTATTACACTTCTTAATAGCAATCTTTGTGTAAACCGACTTTCATATAATGCCTACATTAGAGAGAATTACAATTTGTAGAAAATATTCACCACTTTATGATTACATGGACTTAACTTTCTTCTCGAAAAGATTAAACTAATTCAGAATTGAGAGCAAATGAACCATAAATTTCATTTAAATCTGTAAAATGTAACAATTTATGAGTTGAATAAATAGATTGTTCTGCGACAGAAATATAACAATGAAACTGAACAGTAGATCAGGTAAACTGAAAACCTAAGCCTCTAAGCACAGAAAAGTATAAAACCTGGTGTCGGCATATTTGAGGTAAACAGAAATTGCCTCCAATGGTATACCAGACGGTGCACAGGCGAACAATTATAATAGTGAGGGATAGAGTGAAGAATAGAGGAATGTTCACTTCAAATAGAGTGGAGAATGAAAGTCCACCACTACTCGCACATTAAAGTATGTGTGAAGGAGGGCTTCAACGCTTGTTTCACTGTTGGCTTTGGCTACCACTTCGCTATTATTGCCCTTAAGATATTTCAATCTTTTTGTGAAAACATTTTTCTTTTTGAAACATTACAATCAATGCCTTATTTCCATACACATTGCTATTTATTAAGCACTTAAAGGTCAGACAATACGACGATCTTATCTTTTGTGTAAAATTAAAGGTCTCTTCAAAACCACATTTGAATAAAAGATTTTTATTTCATTTTTCTCTAACAAACTAATAATTATTTCTCAACTTTCAGCTTTTTGTTACCTATAGATGTCTAACATTTAGGATGGTCTCTAGTTTTGCAGAGGTTTTGCACAACTATTATCGTAATTATTTCTAATAAATAATTAATGAAAAAGAAATTATACTTTTATTTTATATGCCTTTATATCTGATAACATCATAAAATAATTTACGGAACAGAAAAAAATAGCAGAACGTATCAGATTTCTGTAATGACAAAATCTAATTCCAAGTAATATAAATATCTAATGAATTATATATTATGAAAAAACATGATATCTTACTCTAATTTATATTTAATATTATTACATATGAAAAAAATTCATACTGTTTCTCCACTTGATCTTATCAACGTTTTTATGATTTATATTTTAATGTGACTGATATTAATACATAAAAAAATTGTTTAGGTTTAGGAAATAATTACTATTATTACGTATGAATCGTTTCAGCGCAAGTACTCTCAGACAGCGCTAAGCCCTTAATAACGGTATTAGACTGTCGGCTAAGACTTAATTTTGAAGCAAGAAAAATAAGCGACAGGTTATATATTGATTGAAGTTTGAATCCAATAACAAACTACTGTTAAAAGCTTAAGAATTAGTTTATAAAACTGGAGTTACTTTTCATTAGTCTCGAAGAGCTTTAATAAACACCTCAAATAGTTTATCATCAAAGCAATGATGACTTGATAATTGTTTCCTTATTACGGTAAAAAAGTTTTATTATCTTAATTGCTTTATTTATTTATTTTTAGTAATGACTATTCGATAATTAATCGACTATTAAAAAGTAATGTGTTTTTCAAGCGATAAGTTTGACTCAAATATGAGGAAAATGTTAAGAAAAGATAACAAATAGTAGTAATGATTTTCTTACCTTAAAGTTGCTCAAAAACTGAATGGTGACCAAAATCGATTTGAAACAATATATAAACAATCCATCATTGTCTCAGATAAACAGTGTTTTGAGTCTGCAGTACAAATATTTGACAGCGAAATCACTTATTGTCAACTTTCCTAAAGGAGAGACAATATAGACATATATAGAAATCACAATTGAAAAATGATTCAGACGTCAGTGATTGAGGAACCGGTCAATTGGTCCAGTAATCAACTGATCCTGTTATGCATATAAATGCAGACAATTGTTTAAATCAGTTCCTTAATTAAATCAAATAAATATCAATAGAAAATACTTACAGTGAGTATACATTGACACTTAGGATGAGGACACAAAACGAAAGTTAGTCGAAAAGTTAGTCCTTATATCGAAAGTTAGTCCTTATATCGAAAAGTTTATCTATAAGTTTTGCAAAACTATCATTTTGATCAAAAATTGTGACAAAAAATGCAACAATAGCTGCATTCCAGTGTAAATTTATTGTCCAATACTCGAGAGAATAGATTTTTTGAGTTTAATATTTTTCCGTTAAAAGTATAAGATTTAGAGAAATGATAGTAAAAAAAGGAAAAGAGAAGAAAAACTTTTTGCTGATTGACGGTGACTATAGTTGAATGGATAGCAAAAAATTATGGCACAAAAACGGCTCCTCTTCTCTCGCAGAGCACTTATGGGCAGATGAACTGAACTACAAGTTTTGCAAAAGTTTCACAATAAGAAGTTCAAAGTGCACCACAACTCTGGTTAACTCAAAATGAATAGGGATTGAAATGAGCGCCGATTGCAATGAAAGCTTGCTATCAATGAGTTCTTTACCCAACGCAAGTGCAGTAGACTTCTTATGTAGTGAACTAAAGGCAGAGTTTACCGCAAATCAGCCGTAGGGGTGATTATAACGCTTCAGGACTTGTAGGCTATAGTGAAAAAATATTGTGAAAAACAAATTTCTTATAAGTCTGTTATTAGTTATCAACTTATTTATTGATAATTATATGTCAAAAGAAATATGTTTTTTCTTAAAGTCTATTAAAAGCGTATTTTTAGAGCAAAAGATCTGCGATTAAAAAATTTATAGTTTCCTCAAACTTGTGGCAAATATTAAACAAATTATAATTAATTACTTTGAGTCGATTCTTGTAATTAATTTTTGGATAAAAAACAACTTAACATATGTTCACATTATTTATTATTTCCGATAATGTTTTAGATTATGTTTTATTAAACCACAAAAAACCTTCTGAACAAACAGTAAAAACTCAAAGTTTTTTCAAAAATTTTTCAAAAGTTTTTTCAAAAATTTTTCAAATGTTTTTTCAATGAGACTCACAATTTATTTTTGAAGGCATGCGTCCAATAGATTAAAGATAACTTAAGTTGTAGTTTGGGTGAAATTTTTTTATCAATTACTGGTAAAAAACTATTCAGCTTTAGATTCACCGAAAGAAAAAATATGTATTAAAAGTAGATGTTTATTACCAGCACTTACTGTTCAAATAATATTACGATAAGGCTATCATTTCTTGTTATGTGTGACTAACAGTGAGGGAGAAGTTATGAAGAGTTTGACTCCAAGAAGTTCACCAACAGATGCTGTATTCCTGACATCATATCTCAACATTTAGTTAACCGTTTGTGATATTCATAGAGTTTACAGTAAAATCACTTCTATAGTGACTATATTTCAACTTATATTTCAACTCAATTTGCTGTTCAATAAAATCAAAAGTTTTAAAACATTAAAATCTTTATTACAAAATAAATTGAATAAATTGTATTTTGCTTTCAAAGTAGACGAAGAAAACAGAAAATTTCGAATAAAATGCTAAATAAATAAATAGAACTATAATAAAGAGCCCACAAAAGTAATATTCTTAAGCGCCATAAGATATACTGTAAATACAGATTAAAACCAACTGTAAATATTGTCAAAGTATACTTATATAAAGGTCTGAAATAGTGAATACTTCCGTTGCGAATTGAACTCAAAATAGTTGTTACGCTTAAAGTTGGTAAAAAAGATATTTTCAGGGGTGCGGCAAATACTTTAATAAGGCTTTTTCGAGAGAAAATATTTAATGCATATACAGTTAGTCATGCATTCAATTTGAATAATAAAAAACTGGAAAAATGAGACTTTTTTCCCCTGAAATTATTATTTATTTTGTTAATTATTATTATTCCAGTAATTTATTACTTTTTTGAAATATTACACTTCAACCCTTTTTTGAACTTCGAGCTTATTTCCATATTTTGAAACTCGATTTTTTCGTTATAATATATAATAATTTTTTGAGGTAATTATTTGGTATAAAAAGGTGCGATCATTCACTTCTAAATCAATTGCTGAGACAATAATGTTTCAAAAATAAAAATTATTTATAACAAGTTTCTTAAGTACGTTGTATATAAGTATAAGTATAAGTTGTATATTATATCAAAATATTATTATACAAGAATTGGTTTTATATGAAATCATTTGTCATCCTTATAAACAGGAAGCCAAACAATTTATTACTAATAAAACTTGAATATTAAATGATAACTAGAAATAAATGCAAATTTATTTAAAACCTAGTAATAAGTTTTGAATGAATGCAATATAATGGCTCTATTAGTTATAATCAAGCTTAGGATTTTTCGGTAATAAAAAGCTCTCGGATTCAATCAAAATAGACATTTTCACTTTTAAATTACTTGGGCTTCTCTGATTTCATCCCTTGTAAACCAAAGGCTATACCTGCCTATTACCGTCCAGTTCCCGTCTATTTAAATTTGACTAAACATTTAGTTATCAATATACTGTATTTAATAAAATATTATTTTTATTTATTAAAAAGGAGTCAAAATTTTCTCCTTTTTTAGAAAAGAAGCCTCTATTCGGTAATTTGGTAATAAAAATTCAGAGTGTGATAATTCAGTACTAACGCCCTTAAAAAACGGTAACTACCAAAAAATCCTAAGCCTGTTAGTAATAGAAGGGAATATTTTGTTTAGCAAAAAAAAAGTATTGAAATAACTCAATTTTTAAATTTATAACGAGAAAATTGATTGTGTAAATATTAGAATTGAAATGTTAATAATTGAAAAAAATAGCATAACAAATAACGAGCAAAATTGCTTCCTTTTTTATCTAAATTGCTTTTTAAAATTGTGTTATTTCAGTGGTTAGAAAAATAAATAATTCAAACGACAATTACTAATATTTGTTTATAACCAGAACAAAATAGATTTAAAATTTTAAATGCAATAAACTTTCGAATTTTTTGTCTACTATTTAAATAAGAGTAACGAAAAATGTAAACATATTCTAATATTAAACAAGTCTAATAATAATTGTAAATTTTGTCATCAAAATCTCATTAGACATACAATTTAGAACTCATTAGTACTAAATAAACATTTCTGAATGAAAAATTTTATTCAATCAGTTACTCATTTATTTAAAATTGTTTTTCTCTAGTCCTCAATGAATGCAAATGTGTTCTTAAATAATAATAAGATAGCGTTTATTTCTGTCACATAAAAAGGGGTTCACTATTCTCTTGTCTCAAAAAGAGCCGCTTAACTATTAATTGAAGGAAATGGTGGTAATAAAAAACTTTTTTGAATATTATTTATTACAAATTGTAAGCTCCGACTGAAACGGTTGGCGAGAAAGTGAAAAATGTAAGAATTTTTCATGCATTAGATACAGTATAGTTTGAAATAACAACTCAAATAATAACTTTTCGCTTAATTAAATAAACTTTCGGCACATAAAATATGCACAATAAACATGAATTTTTGAAACATGAATATATAATTTTTTGAAAAATTTGCTTCGGGTATTTTATTCTTTATGCAAGACTTACCATAAATAACAAGTTAATAAAGTTCTAAAACTCTAGAGTTCTAAAAACTACTACAGTTTTACTTTAAATTTACAAGTTTTACATTTCTATCTCTCTGGAAAGTTAATGTGAAAATTAATTTTTAAAATATGTTAAATTTATGTTTCTTTGATGACTTGGCATTTAAAATGAAATTATTGAAACTATATCACTGTTAATACCATTTCTCATGAATAATATATTAATCTAAAGACAAATATCGCGCGATTATAATGAATGGATTCAATACTTTCTCCGTAGAGTAGAATAAATAGTTTTGTGCATTAATAATAATATTTTCAAGTGTTTAAAAGTTTAGTTACCGTTCATTGAATTTAAAGCATTCATTTGCTATTTCTAAGTGCTTATAATGAGTACACATCAGTCTTTTTAGACCAAAACCGAGTTTCCAAGCGATGAAGAGATAGTGAGCTTAACAGTTAATATGTTTAATATATTGGGAAAACTGCTTAAACCTCCCAAAGAGTAAGAGTTGAGACAACAGCACTCCAGATGAAGCAGAAAAATAAATTAATAACTTTGCGAAATACAAACAAATTATATAAATGCAGACGAAAGGAATATTTGTGTAAACAATTTATTTTAAGCGACAGTTAGGCTCTAAAGTAATTATTGTATTGTAAACTTTTAATATACAGCTATTTTTAGCCTAAATTGCGTTTTTAATGAATAGAAACCGAATATAAAGCACTAACAACTGGATTTGAATGTAACATACAGTTGTTTTACATGTCAACCCATAAAAGGCTAACTGTTCAATATTTTGCTCCTTATTAAAAAACAGCATAACTCTCAATTAGTTATACATCATATGAAACATTCAATTTGTAAAATTTTATTAGACCTCAAGGGATAGAAAATCATCGTATTTGATGAACTTTATTGATAGAGACCCTTATTCACTAAAATATCTATTATTATTTTTTTTATATCCTATCAAATGTTTGAAAGCTAATTATGGGTATTGAATAACTTTCAAGATATTTGATTATTGAAATGATGGAACGTTTAAGACTTGATTATATAAATATAAACACTTTTTATAATATAATATTTCATTTTAAAACATTAATATAATGCTATTAATCAACAACTCTGTTACAAATCATGCTCTTATTTGAATCATTTGAATATCAAAGTATTGACTTCTGAATAACTTATGTCAACCCATTGTTGCGCTGTTTGTTCATCCATTAGATAACATTATTTTCGGTCGAGTGCTCTTCAATAACTTCGATTTTATTCGATTTTATTGTGAACTCTTTTTATTTATTCACAAAGAATTATAAATTTTAGTGAATAAGCTAACAATGAAAACAACAATTGCCTGAACTTTAAATAACTTTATGCTCAATATATCTATTTTTATGAAAGATAGTCCTATCAATAGAGAACATGTCAAATACAACAAATAGAGAAAAAATGCTAAGAATGAACAATATCCTGAAATACAAGTTTACATTTTAGAAGAGGTTTACCGACAATGCAAAACTTTGTTGAGGTTAAAGATGTTTTGCTATTTAAATTAAAATTCTATCTATTTCTGAATGAAATTCCTTCAGTGAAAATGAATATAAAGACAAACGTTTAAGAGTGAACCCATATATTATTAGAACTTATACAATAAATGTCTAAATAATGTCTAAATAATGCCTAAAATACGTAGTAATCTGTCTTAACACGGTCTCAGAGAGACAACAAAAGCCTATAACTATGAAAACTAGTATTTTCTGTTACACATTATATTCAATATATACTTCTATTAATCATTTGGTATTTAATCTCTTAATGAATTTGGAATTTACTTAAAATTGATCTGAAAAATACACAAAATTCATATCTATTCAAAAGATTGTTGAAAAGATTAAAAAACTTTAGATAAATATTAATAATATAAGCAAAATAATAACGTTTATGCTGTGAATACAAACTAAATGATTGACAAACATCTCATTGATCTTCAAAGATATCATATTAAACGCAAACGAATAGATAACATTAGATAACAATAAAAAATTAGCTTTTCATAGGAAACATCAATCGACACAAACATAGAATTACACTCAACAATGTTATGTATGTTATACTAAACAAAAATCAAGTCTGTTTATTATGCTTAATAAAAGACATGTATACTGTAGAACAGAAACAATGTTAAAGATTCTTGAACTCAAAATAGTTGACTAACTATTAAGAAAATAAATGTTCAACAGATTGAAGATTGCTTTGAAAAACAATTTCGAAACTTAATACTTAGTTTTCTAAATCACTTTTTAGATTAACATCTATGAGAACTACTTTTCTGAGACATACTCTACACAAATGTCAATTTAAAACTCGATCGAAGAAAAGTGAGTTCCTATTGACAAAAAGCTTCAAAAATAGCTTTAAGAACAAGTATGAAATGAATACGCTATCGAAGGGTCAGAACAACATTAATAACTCAACTCCTATTTGAGACCGGCAGTCAAACTACGGTATATGACCAGTGTTAGCCTCACTGTTTCTGTGAGGGCTGCAAACCATGCCATTCATCATTTTGAGTATCTTTTAGCACATTTAATGACACAACTGTGTGACTTAACTATCATACTATTAAATATATGATTGATAATCAACACACTTTCACATTATTTAATGTCAAACTAGACGTTCCCAAACCCTTTCAGCAATTAGTTGAATGAATTTTAACGATTAGTTAACTTCAATGAATGCCCCCTTTTATATACTGATTATTCAAATTGCGCCCAAATTATCAATCATTATATTAATTGGATGTAAGAAAGTACGTGAATACCTAACTATTGGGTTTATCATAAAAATGCTGTAGTTTTTCAAATAGGTAGAGTTTAAAATTGATATTAATTCATAACGAGCTCTGCTTTAGATCCGGATTATAACTATTTGATATTCAAACCGATTTAAACTTGAAAGTTATACTCAAAATACTTTGTCTTTATTGAAATGTTTTTCTTTTTATAGCTTATAAGTTCCGATAAACTCTAATATCTAGAAAGAAATATTTTTTACTTTATTCTAATGAGACTTTCTAAACATGTTTTTTTCAATCAAAAAAATTTTACAAAATTTTATTTTTATGACAAATGCGAAACATATTTCTTATTTCTCTGACAAACTCTGAAATAGATATTAATTATCGGATAAAGTTTTCTAAATAAAGATTGATTTTTAGGGACTTCTTAACCAAAAAATATTTTGAACCATTTTGAAGGCTCTCTGACAGTTAGAATGGTATCATATGTTCCACAATAAGCAAAATACTCTCTATATTTTGCATATTTTGGTTCAACAAAAGCTATCCTATGAGATAACTCTCCTAATGAGAGTGACTATTCTTTAACTGATTTCTCAGTACTGTGAGCTCTAAAAATTGTCATACTATTAGCCAAATGAATAGACATGATAAAGACCTAAAGTATTTTTTATGTTTTTTCAAGATATAAAGTGCATCTAATTTTAGACGACTTTAACGAACTTAAAAACTGATCCTGAAATAGAGTTTGACTTTCAGTGATATTTTTTTCACTGTGTTGAAGAAAATAATATCACTGAAAAAATTTAGCAGAAATAATATTTTCTTTCTTAGTATACAATAACATTGCAATAATAGAAGCGTTGGTGTCATTGTAAAAGTATTACTCAAGTCTGTATCAAATGTATATTTAATTGCTTTATGACAGCAATAATAATAAATATCACATTTTTTTATGACAGTCAATATATCATATAAGAAGTATTTGTTGGCAAACTTATATAATTTTCATTATAGTGATTATGAATTTTGTTTTTAGAGTTCACTTCCTCATCAACTCATTTTTGATCATACAATTGCTTTGAATACCGATAATTATCGGTAATACTGAACTATTTTAAACAAATTCAAGCGATATATAGTGTAATTTGTGAAATAAATTGCTAAAAATTTTAATCTTATTTCAAAAATAATCTTTACTTATAAAATATAATCAAAACTCATTAAAAAATTACATAACCAGTGAAAATTGTATGGTATCTAAAATATTCTCTTTAATTGATAAACATATAAAATATAAATATAAAAAAATTCATTAAAAAAGTTATATTTCCTAATGAGTCAGTCCGTTTATAATGATTTATATTTAAAAATATATTAGAGTTGTGTTAATGCAGATGACCTAAAAAATAACCAAAATTATAACTGTTAAACATTGTTTACTATTATTTACAATTTCTATATTTTGAATCCTATTATCGAAACAAAGAGACATTAGAAACAATTTATCACATATTATCATTTCTGATATATAAGGTTTAATCCTTACAAACAAACTATTGAACTTTGAAACTGATTATCTCATAGCAATTCATAGCATTAATATTATATCTAATCATTAAAGGAAAGCTTGACAACGATGAGTTATCAAGGCTTTCCTCAATTGGGTGATCAATTAAAAAAGTCTTTTTAACCGTAAATCCTTAAAAAATAAGATACAATTCTAAGTCACACTTTTAAGTAAGATATATACTTTATATATATATACTTTCACTTATACATATATATATGTATATATACTTTCACGTAAAGCATTAA
>JAUJYT010000960.1:0-13966 GCA_033996565.1 Nanhermannia nana
AAAATCGTCTTTAACAGGATATCAGATAAGAAACTTGAAGTCAGCACTTAATTAAAATATCAAATAAAATCGCTGATTCTCAAAATGTTTAATAATTTGAATTTATTTATTAAAAGATATTAGTTATTAATATTTATATTTATTAATTAATGATTAAATTTATACAAATTGACAGTTAATAATGAAAGTCTGACTTTTTGTCAAATTAGTCACGCCATTGAGTTATATCGATATCAGGGATGTCATCGCAGGGCTTTATTTTCAAGTCTTCATCACTTTAAATGAAATATTAGACTATTTTAATGTTCAAATTATCATTTGCTTATCATATATCTTACTCATCAGTATTTAATAGGAAAACTCTAGAATGAATTGAATTGAAATCATCCCCATTTGCGCAAATCACTCTTGAAAACAAAGTTTGACGAAGAGATCGCAATTGACCTTTCATTTTAAGTAATAGATAAAAACTATTATCTAAATCAAGATTTCTTAACAAAGTATTTCAAAGACTAATTAAACATAAAAATCATTACCAGAAGTGAAAGATCCGTCTTGTCCTTCGTGTTCAAAGTAGAATCTGTCACCATATTTAAGATGATTGAATTGAATACCAATAATACAGGCAAATGTTGGGCCAACGATTGCGTCTGAAAGCGGCAGTTCTGACATTCCTCCAGAAAAAAGATCGATATCTTCCACGTGTTGATAATTTTGTTGAAATCTCATCCTTTGCTCAGAAGGCATATACTCATCCAATTGTTCAAACGATGAAATCATCTTTATTTTAATAAATAAAAATTTAAATAAATTTATATAAATGTAAACTCAATTAATTTACATCATTGAAACAGAATTTTATATATTTTGTATATCCAGGAACTCCATGATCTCTTCCCCGCTGTATATTCATCGCCGGCAAATCAGAACCAGAAGGAGAACCGTTTTGTTTGTATAAATGATTTCGAAGGTCGCCGTGACAGAAGGGATCAAATCGTTGGGCACTTCGACCCAATAAACCGCGAAGAATAGAGTCGAGCTGTCCGTCGTAGAGACGGAACGGAGAAAAGAAGTTATCGCGAAGATTATATGAAGATTTCTTACTCGAAGAGTTAATTAAAGTGAATTTTCCATTAACTATACTGTGTCCAAAACGAAAGGCTGCGCTTGAAAATTCGCTTAAAATTGAAGGATTGATTTTAGAATCATAAGAAGTGAAACCAGAATTAAGAACATTAAGTTTGTAGAATTGCATCGCTTTCTTCCCGATCACAATTGGCAAAAACTCATTATATGCAATCATTTGCATTTGTGCGCCCACTATTCTCCTAAAAAATTATTTTTTATAACTCATTTTTATCTTTGATAAAAAAAATCCAAAATAAAAACCTCGATTCTTGAAATAATCTTTCGTCATTCCACGAAGGATTCAATTGTTTGAGAGCTGAGGCGACTCTATTGTGTTGTCTCATCTTTAAAATTGAATGACAAACAATGTATTAAAGCAATATATAATAGGAATATCTGATAAAACTAAATAAGTATTACTGTTGTATTAAAGTATTACGAGAGCATTAAAAGATGTATTACATAAACAAAATTTCAAGTGTTAACTGTTTTGCAAAAGACTGAGATTAATGAGAGTTCAAATACCCATATTGTGTGAAGAGCTGTAAGGCTTGGATGTTGATTGACACGAGAGCTATCGCCGGCACGAAAACATATTTTATTTTGGTTGGGTTTAGAACACTGATCATTACGAATATTATTGCTTTGTGGTAAAATTGGTCTTCTATTGTTGTCAAATCCAACTGCGAGTCGACCTTAAAAACGAATTTTATTTTTTTATAAAACTTGCAAATAATTATTGAATAGAAAATGAAAAGTAGTTAAAAGGGTTAATACCATCTCTATCTCTCAAAGCACTGGTTTCATTGATGGTATTTCCGTAAACATTTGACGCATCGATAAAAGACGTCAACTCATTGAGTTGTAAACGGGGCCCAAGTTTACAGGTCTGGCAGGGAATCGATCGGACAAAGTTCATACAGGTTTTGCCTGATTTTGCGAAAAACTTATCGTTTCGAGGGATCGAAATCTCGAAGCAGTCCGGATGTGTGGGACGAGGACAACACTTAATACCACCAGTTCTTAGTTGAGTTACAGGTGATAGAGAAATATCATGATCTAAGAACTGCCCGAATTGCATAAGTAGATGAGTAAAGTTAGCGCTAACATCCTCTTGAGGATGAATACTGCCCGACAGAACTCTAGGATTAGGTAATGGTTGACCCGAACGCGCAACTCTTGGCGTCGATACGCCTATAATTAATTTGGTTAAACATTTACAAAAATTAATCAAAAAATATTTGAGTACAACCGTCAGCATATTCAGGATCTAATAAACGAGCGACGCATTCAAAAGATTTTCCCCAACGAGTCTCACGAAGATTATTACAACTGCCGTCCGCTGTACGGAATCGATTTCGAGAGCATGAGATAGGAGTTTGTGATCGACATGTTTGACGCTTTTTGCGACTGAGGTGCTTACTATCAATATTTATATGCTTTAAGCCGTGGACATCATCTTTAGTCAAACTAAAACTAAACAAAATGTGATTTTCAACTTTATAGCAATCAATACAATACTAAATTATAGCCTTATTTAACAAACTATTAAATTAAGTCTTTAAAGTACTTTTTTATGAGATGACGCGACGCTTCTTCAAAGTCTCTCTGATTCTCGTGTATAAGTCTTAGGTATTCGCGGCTTTGAGAAGGAATTTGATGTCGAGCTTCAGCAGATATCTTAGTTGTATCGATGAAAAGTTGTTGTGATTCGATATTAGATTCTATAGATTTCAATATTTCGTTATCATATTGCGCTCGAATTAACGCTCTTTCAATTTCACTATCACTAAATGAAAGAGTAGGACACTTTTTATTTTCTATTTCATCATTTGTTGTCCAAAGCAGTGACTTTTGAGTATCAGAACGTGAATAAACACAGTTTTGGCTGAACAAAAAATCAATTTAATAACTTATGCAGAAGTTGATAGCGAGAAGAACTTACCACAAAAGAAATAGAAAGTATAAAACTTGTTTCATTGCAAAACTATGTGATTGAGACCCAACGCGATATTCATCACACATTATTCTCACGAATCCCTTTATATGTCATGATCAACATTTCTTATTAAAACGTCACACTATTTCAAACTTTTGAAACTGCTGTTTGCGTCAAATTCAAGAATTTTAGTGCTAATGAATGCCGTTTACCGTTTATTAATTGAATAAATTAAAGTAAAACAACTAATAATTGAAATTCTTCTCAAGAATGCTTTCACTTAACATTTCGCCGAAACTCACGATTAGACAAACGAAGGCCTAAAAGCTCTCAATCGATTCAAAGTTTGATTTCTATTAACTGAGCAACAAATCAAAGATCTTGAAATTTATTAATGTTATAAAAGATGAGAAATTAGAATCAGATAAAAGAGTTGAAGCAGTTTATAAAAAACATATCCATTAAAAACAACAAATTCATTGTCAATGTTATTAAAGGCACGCATTAGTTATTTTAATAGAAAAGTTTATTCTTTGGTTTAAATTTTTAAAATTTATTAATATTACATAGAATTTAAAATTATTAAGAATAATAGACTAGTTTTAAGTATTGCTAACATTAGAGTAGAAAAATTTGTTTAAAATCAATGTTAAACTCTTACTCAATCCAAATATCTCTTAAGTCATAAATCCAAGGCTCGAGTTTGTGTACGAGATAAAAGACGAGTTGTTTCGTTAACTAATCCAACAAAAGCTAAATTGGGATAAAATTTTAATTTTTTTGTAAAAATTGATTGCTTTCAATCATAGTTGAGTTGATAAAGACCTGAATCTGCGAGACCGTAACCAAAGTTTCGATGAGCTCTCATAAGTTGCATATAAAGAAAAATTCTGATAATGACAAGTATTACAGCAGAGAATAAGCAGCCGTAGGATAATAGCATCTGCTGAGGATTACAAGACTTTGAAACAAAACATGAGCCCAAGAATATGAACTATAATTATTTGGAGGAGAAAAGAATGATATTTTAATAAGTAGTGTCCTATTTAGTTATGAATGGCATTTACATTTGGTACTTTCATTTGGTATATATTCATAAATTACCTGTAAGGGTACCCACAAGAGCGATGTTGTGCAAAAGCAAACAAACAATAATAAGCAACATTTCACTTCCTTCAGAACCTAAATATGCATTAATGACAAGAGCGCGTGATTATTATTATTTTTAAATGAATCTAATTCTAATTTCTAGAACATGATAATTGTTACTGTACTGTAGCATAGATTCTATCTCTTTTAAGTTTATAGACACTTAACAACCTGTTATCATTGAACTTTGGACCTTCAAGTTATCTTTCACTTATATTTTGTTCTAAATATAATATTCTAATCAATTCGGACATTCGTTTTCAACAATAGCTTAACTCAATCATAGAGATATTCAGGTACAGGTATGTATCAGAATAAAACATTAGATTCTCTTAAGTCTACAATTTTTTATTCAACATAATTAACAATTATTCTATTTCTTTGAAAACGTATAACCAATTGTTTCTTTAATTTATTATAAGCTCTAAAATATCTATTTTATTGGAAATAAGTTTAGAAAATTTATTTAAATAATAAGTTACTTATCAGTTATGTAACAGTTGAAAAGTTTAAAAGTACTTTTCTATGAAATTATCAAAGATTTAATAGCTTTACTAATCTTTAGGTTTAAGTCTATAGCTTTAGGTTTTATTTCCATATTTTAAATAATGTATAAAATTGTATTGGATGTAATATACAGGTACTGTACAGTACTTTCTGTAGGATGAAATTTAAGTATTTTCTCCATGACATCAAAAATATTTTAGTTTTGTAAAGAATATTCAGCGTTTAAAGCCATGAAACGTGTCATTATTCTAAAACAATACAAATCACGATCATTAACAATACCTCAAGTTTAGGTTCAAAGTTAAGACTTGACATAACTCTAGAAATAATTGGAAGTCTATTAGTATTTGAAATATAAGTGTGATTCATACAAATGACAACTTGAAATCAGAATTTAGTTTTCCACATACTTTTAGAGGCTTATTAAAGGAGATTCGCATTTGTTTTATTAAATTATAAAAAGTTAATGAAATGTCTCTTAAATTATAATTTTATAATTCATAATCAATGAAAAATTGAGCGATTGTTAAATCATATTTAAATGGAAACATTGCAATACAACTAAAGTGGTTCTCTTAAATACCTTGTCCTCAGTCGACTACAAGGATTCGTTGGAATCTTTAATTTGTATACTTTTTAATGTCTATTATTATTTTGGTGTAAAACTGAATCTATATTCCTCTCTTGAAGTAGTAAAGCAAACATTATGTTATAAATAAGGGTAACCAAAAATCAAGACAATTATAAATACAGAGTATATGATATAGTTTTTTTAGGGTTGAAGGAAATTGATATCTTTCTTAAATAATAAATTTTCTTTAAAAGGTTCAGTAATTCAATCAATTATGTTAAATAATCATATTTTACGTTTCCAGTTAATAAAGAGTTTGAATAAATATATTTTAATAATAAAAATTGAGTTTTCAAATAACGAATCCCTCGGAGCGAAGTACGATTTCTTATGACATTTGCAATAATTCATTAAGTTTCGCAACAATACTGTGTGAATCTCTTGGAATGTCATTTTTCTTCCTTAATTTATTGCTTTCCTTATGAAATATATTAAAATTGAAACCCTTAACAAATGACCTGAATATCATTGGAGTTATTGATGATGCAGATGATGATCAACTCAATGAATTGTTACCAATTTATGCGCAAAAGCTTAGCTTTAGTTCACTTCAATTAGAAGCTGAGTGGAGAGAGCATTGAATCGTTGAAAACAGTAACAAAAAAATCTATAGAATATCGGATTAGCTTTAAAATAGTTGACTGATTTGCTGTTAAGTGTCTCTAAACTTTCTTAAATATATTGGATATTAAAGCATAATCTGTAAAATATTGTAATTGAAACTTAAATCCAAAGCTCACAGCTATTTTCCCGATAACCCATTGAATAGATGAAAAAGTGATTATTATTGACAAAACACTGTATTGTGGTATCGGAACATCAACTGACACTCCGATATTGAACAATCCAAAGCATATCTGTAAAAAATAATTTGCACTTCGATTAATGGATTTTTTCTTTTGTATTAAAGATAGAATTAAGTATAAATAAAATAATTTTTATAATTTGTGCTAATGTTCAAGATATGATTACTTGTATTCAGATAATCATAGTTTGTTTGTATTTGTTATTTTATAGCAGAATATTCTTAAATAATTGTAGCGTATATTCTGTACTCTGAAACAGTTAACACAAGCAGTAGAATAAAAATCAATAATATACGTATTCCTGAACCCAGTCTATAAAATATTCTCTGACAGAGAGTGTTTTTCGCGCAGAATTGCCAAATATAAGAAATTTCAGTCACTACACAATGTTTTGCACTATAAGATGGAATTTACAAATATTGGATGAAACCCAGTATTAAAAATAATCTATTTTTCAAAACAATTACGCGTTTTAGAGGTAAGTTTATGTTAAAAGAACGCATTCTATTAAGTATTTCAATCCAAATGACATTTTAATAATTCAGACAATTAATTAATTAATTTTGATTATTAGAATCTAGAGATTAAGCTTTAGTTTCAATCCAAGAATAGTTTTATTTGAGAAAATAGTTTAATGAAAAAATTTATTGAAATGCAAAAAGAATGGATTCTTATAAAAACCATATTATTTGATTAAATGAAGCGATGCTTTAATCAAACCTATCATTGAATAAATAGTTAGTCAGGTTTTCCTATGTAGTGAAATACGAACATTTAATATGAACAAAAATTCAAATAAAGTTTTCCTCAGGTTTTCCTGAGGTTTTCCTGACGATCCAATTTAGTAAAATACTGTATTAACTGTAGAGGTTTTGCTTTTAATATTTAAAATCAATTTAAAAATATCGCAAAACACTTAAAGCTATAGAATATTAATCATATGAAAATAAAAGAAATCTTTAAATAAATTCATAAGTTTTAAGTTTATATTTTATATAATTAGTCAATAATATGTTAATAATATGTATGCGCTATATTTTTTACGAATTAATTATGTTTTGAGACAAATCACATGATTCCAGATCATAATAATAGTAGTTTTACGTCTATATTGCTTTTGCACATACATGAAAAGGGCAATGAATTAAACGATATTACATTATAATAAAAATGTTGGTATAACCGGTTTTTACTAATGTATTATATGCTGAATCGTCTTCAGCTTGAATTTTGATGTGCAATATATGGCATAATAATAGTATTTGTGTTTTTCATATAGCGAAAAAATTTGAAGTGTATTTAAATATTTTAAAAACTCAAAGTTTATAATTAGAGGTACATTATGAAAATATGCTTTATTAACATTCAAAAATAAATAAATAATTCTAAATATATTTAGAATAACAATCAATTGTATTAAAAAAAATTTGCGAACATTTATGTGTCAATAACTTTAAGGCTTAATTTTATTTTTAAACCACTCTCTTAGGAATTCAAGTGTTTTACTAATTGTAAATATCAAAACCAAATTTAACACAAACATATGACAGATGCACAATATGACTCAATTCATACGATGATAAAATTCAATATTTTACAATTATTTTTTGATCTTATGAGTTGTGTCAGTTTAGTTTAGTTTATATGAATAATGGGTGTGACTCAAGATTAAGGCTTGTAATAAGACTGTGTATTAAACTTGATCGTAACCTAACTTTATAACATTTATAAAGGTTTTAAAAATTATAGTTAGGTTTTGAAGTTTGATAGGCAATTGAGTTGATTAGGGAGACACTCAAGCAGAATATGCGGGTACATAAACTCCAATATCTTAAGGACAATTGCTCGAAACCGTGCTTTTCATTTTATACAAATCACTAATTTTCAACATTATACAATTTATCAAATACTTATAGACAGAAAATTTGTCATATTTTACTTCTAACTCAAAAAATTATTGTCAATTATATGATGTAATTTTTAACTTATTTTTCAGTCGAAAAACGTTTGACAATAACTTAGATACTATTTTCATGTTATCATTAGTGTTGAAAAGTTTATCAAATTTATCAAATATTTCAATAATGTAAACCATTAATAAACAGTATTATCATAAAAAACATTAGGTTCTCCTCAGTCTAGAATATTATATTAACTATAATTATGCTTTAAAATATCACGATTTTATCTAATAATCTAGTATGAGATTCTATTGATAATAATTATAGAGCTTTTTCATTTGAATTTAATAAATTTTTCCTAAAAAGATAAGACATTAAATTTTTAATAAATTTTTTAATAAATTTATTAAAAATTTAATGACTAAAAACGCTCGTTAGCATAAGATTATCATATGTTAAATTACTATTTCCTAACTATTCCTATTTCCTGTTAATATAACTTTATTAAATTCACCATTTCCTATATTTTAAACATATGCAGGACTTTTTGAAAATACTGTGAATGAATTGAAATGATTTCATTTAATTGCAAACCTCTCAATGAATTCCGATTAAAATTATAATATACGGCAAAAATAATACAATAATATTTCTAAATTATAAAATTAAAAAATATGCCGATTAAGAAAACTTATAATTCATATTATAATTGAACACATACTTGTAATATGAGAAAGACATAAATCCCGGCGCCTCCCCTATGTTTTTGGTTGCTTTATAATTTATTTACTGAAAGGTTCATTTATAGGAATAAAATTCATTCAACAATTTGATATTATTTTATTGTATACTTATATTAAATATGTTCAGATAAACAGAAATATAAATAGTTTCTTAGTTGCAAATAATAATTGGGTAATAAGTAAGATCCGTAATATTGCATATTTGCATATATTTTGCATATCCCGCATATTTGGTACTTTATCTGAAAAAGAGACACTTTTCTACTGTTTTAAAATGAATGATCTCAATTATCCAGCTCTATGACTATTTAAATTGAAAAAATATATATTACTCAAATATTAATAGTATTATTCTTTTATTTAGATAATATATGATTTGGTAAAATGAACTATTTTTTATTACTGTAGAACCTGATAAAGTCGCTCCCGCATAATACGTCTTCCGCTTAATACCTTTTAAAAATTTTATTTAATGACGTTATAAATAAATATTCATCATCTTATTTCGTTTTCAAAAATTACTATTTTTGGTTTATTTGTAATTAAACCCAATTAAAACGTTTTCCCACATAAAAGATTCAGAAGTGTGCTCACTTGAAAAAATTATTAAATGGGTTTTACTATCCTTTTTATGTTAATTCCATTATAAAATTACATTTTATTAAATGCATATACGTGCTATTTTGGCTATTTTTTGCATAGATTTCGAGTCCTAATAAATAAATTATAAATATAAAATATTATGAAAGTTAGAAAAACTGATTCTAATCATAGAATATCAGAATAGTGACTCTGCATCAGTGAATACTAATATAGAGCTCGTTTGTAAGCATATATTGTTTTTAATTTTTAAAATAGTTTTTGTTAAATTACAATAAAATATTTTCAAACAGTTAAATGAATTAAATTCACATAATTTTTGTATTAGTATAAAAAATATTTTAAAAAGAAATGCATTGCAATTGAAATAAAGAGAAACGAAATGTCGATCAAACGAAATGCGATGAAACGGTATATAATCACAAATTCTCTATCTTTAAGACTTTAGTAGATTTGTTATCAATTCGTAAGTTAAGAGATTGAAAACCTGTTTCTGTTTCTATAATTTTTCAACTCATTCGAGTAGTTCTTGTTGTGATTCAACTGAACTCTACTCTAAGTTCTGAATTGAGTAACGTTTGGTTGCCTTCAGTCAAGTATTTATAGAACTTATATAGAAATTCTTCAAAATGAACGCAAAGAGCGAATAAAATGGTTTAAAATTGTCAAAACTGGATGCCATTGAAATGTAGTTGTACTTAAATTTAGCGCTTCTACGAGAGCTATAAAACCTGAAAGAATGCCAATTGGTTTAGAGCTCGAGAGCTTACGAACTAATATTTGAACGAATTGAAGGTCACGTTCGGGAGAACACAACGCATCTGATTGTCGTCTATATAGCAAACAGAGTGCAAAAGTGCACATAATATGTATTGCAGTGTATAGTCGTCTATAGTCTATAGACTGTAACGCACTCTAAGCTCTCATTTTAACTCAAATTCTTGTTTCCAATCAATTGAAATAACAATTGATTAGTATTTCAAATAAAATATTTGGACGAATAGATCGTTTAATATAAAGTAATAATTAAAACATATATTAACAGAAATGTTTTGGACGGAAATCGGAGAATGAGTTCAAAAAAATTACGTAAAGAGAGAAATGTTTACGAAAGACGGGATCGAGAGCTGACTCGAGAGCTGACTCGGAGTCCAGACATAGAAGACGGAGAATTTCATGTGGAGAGGATTGTTGACAAACGCATCAGAAAGGGCAGAGTCGAGTATTACCTGAAGTGGAAGGGTTTCTCGCATGAAGACAACACTTGGGAACCCATCAAAAACCTCAGATGTCCTGAAATTATCGACCAATTCGAGCGAATCAGAAAAGAGGAACAGCAGAGACAGAACAGTCTCTCAAATGACAAAAACAAACGCAAATTACATGAGTTGAGTCATCACAACATCCTTTACGGCTTTGATAAGGGATTAGTCGCTGAACGCGTTTTGGGCGCTACTCAAGCAAAGGGTGTTATTATGTTATTAATTAAATGGCAGGGAATTAATGGCTGCGAACTTGTGCCCAATTATGTCGCTAATGTGCGGTGCCCTCAAAAAGTGATTCAATTCTATGAACAAAACACTAAATGGAAGTGAATCTCAGCCTCGAAGCGAATCTCTATTCAGATGTTATTCAAACCAAAGATGTTGTAAAATATAAACTCATTAAATATTGTTAGATATCATTCATTGGTCTTTATCTTAAAATTAAGTTTTATTATTCAATGCATTCTTTGTAAATTTCATTTCATTTTCAATAAATTAAATTTTAATTCTGTTAAAAGCCATTTTCGGTTCTATTATTAGAGGGTTGTTGTGAGGGTTATGAGGGTTGTGAGGGTTGAAAGTTCTCCAATACATAAGAACTTAATAGACGGACCCTTTAAACAAGTTTACAGTACAGTACTGTATTTGTGAGAAAATAATTTTGTTTTATGACTCGACTTAATGCAGATTTGCTTACAATCAAAATACATTACAACTTAATATACATTAAAAATTGCTAATAATTGTTATAATCATTAAAATAGTTTTTGATTTTATTTTATTTGACGTCTTTGAATGCTTTGCATTTGATCTTAACTGATAGAAGTGTTGACTCAACTTTGAAAACAAGTTCATTAAACTTATAAAATTCAACTTTTTATGTAAAGCTTCAAAACATGGAAATATTTCTAAAAGTCTTTCAAATAAAAATCAAAGACATGAATAAAATTGAATCAAATTTACTGATTTGGCTTATAATAGATTGAAATTCAAACCAAACTTAATTCAATAAAAATTAGTTTTAAAATTTCAAGGCATTCAACCATAACTGGACAAGCTCTGGACCTTTTAGGGGGGGGAGGGCTTCATTTCAAGATTTCTTGAAAACCAGAGGGGGGGGGGTGGGTGAAAACTCATCGGTTTTAATAGACAATTTTTCTCAAGTTGCGTTTTCCCGCCTAATTTTTTAAAAATTTCACTCTTTTTGGAGATTCATTCAAAAATGAGAGACTTTAATGTGATTGTGTGATGCATTCACGCATAGCTAATCAAAAAAAACTTTTATAGGAATTTAAATTTTAATCAAAATCAAAGGGGGAACCAAAGGATATTTTTTCAAATTTTCAGAAAAAAAAATCAAAGGGAGACCACGATACGATTTTTTGACTTTCAAATTGGGGGGGGCTACACCCTAGGCAAACCTATGCCTTGCCCAGGTATGCATTCAACAATAATTTGGAGTGTGCTTTACAGTGGCATAACAGCATAGGGGCAAAGAATCACTTGCCCTCAACTAAAATGGAAAGTTAATTAATTTAATAGAAATTAATCAATTTTTTGTATTCTTTATAAATTTGATTTACTCGAAATCAATGCAATCGATTATAAGGGTCTATAAATGAAATATCGCCTTATATTTATTGATTCATTAAATTTTTATAACCCCTCACTCAGAATTTTATGGTTACGCCAGTGGTGTTTTATGTGACTTATGCACAGTGATGGCAGCGCCCACCCCCGGGCTAAATTTGGCGTCCAACCCCCGGGTACAAAGAAACGCTCGCGCCCGTGTTTTAAAGGCTGGTGAGCGTCGGGCATTTACCGGGCGTTAAGTCAGTAAAGTTTATGAATATTTTTCTATTTCCAAAAAATAGTCTCTGAAAATCAATGAGTTTTAACACCTCTCGACTTCTTTTTTACTCTCTTCTGCCTACACTTTGCCCACCCCCACGCTCAGAGCTCAAACGCTCCCGCCAGGCCCACGCCCGTCTAAATTTAGGCGCCCAGCGGCCAGGGCACGCCCGGGCGTTTGCCACCAATGGATAAGCCATTATACACATGTCATTTACCATTATTTTGATTAATACATTATATTGTATTGAATGAAGAAATTGAAAATCAAATATTCCCATAGAAACCCCATAGAAAATGGACGTTATAAGCAATTTATTGAGTATGAAAACTCGCATCTAATTTAACAGTTGAGATAAAAAATTGAAGTTTTAACTCATAAATGTAATCATTGGTAAAGAAAGGCTTGCATTAATTGCTTTGGAATGTGATATACGTTTGTATGTTTTGACTAATCTATCGATAGTAAACCAACACTCATATCATGGGAACAGCGGTTCAGAGATAAGTATGACATCAGATATCACGCATTCTTCACTTGTTAAACAATAAAATAGCTTAACTAATATGTATTCAAAAATTCGCTTTCAATTGTTGCAAACGCTTCATGAAAACCCCGTATTAAAAATACTCTGTATTGTCATTTTTTAGAGCCTCTCAGATACTTAAGTTCTAACATTTTGCAATTTTTCTGTAATAATTAAATAAACTTTCAATAACTAACTTAACTTTAGACAAATTTAAATAATAGATTTAGTGATCGATTTCATTAAGACCGACTAATTTTGTACGATTAGCACTTTTCACAAAGCATTAATATTAGCGACAATAGTGAGGGACTTGTGTCACATCCTATAGTTGTGTTAATATTTGTAAAGTTAAACAAATATCGGTTTATGAGAAGTGAATACATTCTATTTGATTCCAAATCTAATAAACGATTCGCATTAAAAATGCACTTTTATGGCCATTTCCTTAATGTGCAAAAGTATGAAACAAGTGATTGATTGAAATTTCATTTAAAATCTTAAATTAAGCTTAGAGCTGATCCCCTGCGAGCGGTCAGTGTAGAACATTATGGTACAAGTGATTATGTATTATAAAATATTTATTTATACATTAAATGCATTTTCCCTAAAATGAATAATTCGTTGTAATGAAAACGATTGTATTTTTTCAAATGGAGTGAAGAATTTTCTAAATATTCAGATATAAAAATAATAGTTCAGCTTTAGGAAATTTCCTTGGCCACCAATATTTTTGAAATTTTTTTTAATCAAAAAGTATACTAAAAATAAGCATGAGTTTCATTCATGAAAAATTTTATAGGCCATGGGGCATATAGTGGGGCAAATTTTTTAATATAAAATTTGTATTACGAAAAAACTGTTAAAGATAATTTCAAAATTTTTTCACTAAAAAAGCTTAGTTTTGTGGTTCTTCTTC
>JAUJYT010000961.1:0-13958 GCA_033996565.1 Nanhermannia nana
ATTGGTTATACGCAAATCAGATTCTATTACTAATTGTGTATGTATTAGAAAAACGAAAGTTATTTTAAAAAGATGTTAAATAATATTTTTACTAAAAAGTAATTCAAAGACCAAAGAGTGACTGCATTAAAATGTAGTGACTTTTCAAAATCAACTTTAAATTGATTTTATGAGACCATTAGAAAAATGTAATGAAATCCTCTCAAATTCTCAGTTTTAATATGATTGCAACAGAGCATCCTTTAAACAGAACCGCAACTACTGATGCACACCATGACATACCCATTAGAATGCTCTGCAAAGCGAATATAGCACTACAGTTACAAATATACCATTAGAGAAGTGGTTTCGTCGTACACTTATACGCATTTCTGAATCACCCGTCACTCCTCAATAAATCACATACAGTTATCTTGTTTAGTATTTTCTCTCCCCATCGCTACGACTCTTTTTAGACAGAAAATAAAAGAGATGCCAATTCTCTAATATTCTGCACTTTATTTATCTGTCTTTCTGTGAGTGTCGTGAGTGTCAAGCATTAAATACTTATAATAATTACTTATAATTTAATTTAAATGGTATTTCATTTCACTTTCCAAAAGTATATATCAATATAAATACAGTAAACCATAAGTGCAATAATACCTATAGTTTTAAACTATTGATGAACATTAAAAATACAAAAAAAAATTCAGTGACTGAACTTCGAAGAATCTAAATGACGACTATGACAGGTTTGATATACACAAATCGAGTTGAGCTGTTCTCCTATTCTGAGATTATTACATAATAAAAATAGTGTATTAAAAGCTATTGTAGAGTATTGTAGAATCGATACGATGAAGGGCTAGCGAATGACAAGGAATAAGGGAAAGATTGTCATCCGGTTTGTGCGCAACCGGAAACGTTATGCCGTAGAGTGTGTTTCCTAAATTGTATGTGAAGCTAATTTGAAGCGCATTGCGTTTCTTCTTTGGCTTTCATATATCATCAATTTGGGGTCAGCTCTACACACATGCAAAAAATGAAAGAGTAAGTGTTTGTCTGCGTAAGAAGTAGTAAAGTTATATATGTGTGCACTGTGTGTGTTAACCCGTCGCCTAAAGGTTAGAGACCTCAAATTTAATCTTGTAGTTGGACTCCTTTGGGCATAAAATTTATTTCTTTTTTGGTAACAAAGCACTACACAGTATACAATTGCCGGTGTCTATTGTTGTTTGAATAACTAAAAAGCCTCCCCTTGTGTTGTACAAAATGTATGCTATACTTCTTGGTATAACCCATATTGCATTTCAAAGTTTCCAAAAATGCTCACTTTATCTGAAGAAGAATATCATAGTCTACATGAGAAGGGTAGAGGGGTTGAATTGTGTGGGAAGTTTGGAGAAGAGGTTGCTATGATGTGATGGGCTCTATGAAAAGCATAAATAATGGACAGACCAAAAGCCAAAAGGCGCAGCCATGAGATCATATTACAACTGTTATAACTTATATTACTATAAATTGTTCACTCAATAGAATAATTTTTTATATGAAGTCATTTTTACAAAATGTCATTTTACTGTCGAGTATATTATACATAAATATTTTAGAAACAAGAAGTGAAGTGACTATCATTTTGTTGTGTCTCACTTTTGTTTATAAGATAATGACAAAAGTTGTTAATTAAAATTTTCGACATTACAAATGGATTAAAATACACAAAAAATTGTTTTTCGTTTCGTTTCTGCAAAAAGAAGCAAATAAAGCATTAATTATAAATAGAGATCAAAGTCTTATGTATTTATAAATTTGCCGATTTATGTATGGATTTATATGGGTTTATATGTTAAATACTTTCATTTCATTGTTAAAGACTTTCATCTCTAATTATAAACTTCATTATTCAGTGATTATATTGATTATTAAATAGAAAATACTAAATAGAAATAGAATTCTTATGAATGGCTAAAAAAGTCATTTTTAAAATCCCAACAATTACAAGAGTTTATTCTATTAAATCATTTGCTTTAATTGTATTATTAAATGTAATTTGCAATAAATTAGTTAATAGTGTAGAACAGATGTATAGTAGAGCTCATCAATTATGTTAGGATGCGATGAAAGGATGCGTAGTGAAGAATGTACTATCAGTTTGTTTATATGAATCAAATACAGTAAACTTATTATTGATTACTAAAACATTCAAATTTATAGCTTTCTAAATAATTGTTTTCAAAAGTTGAAAGACTTATTCTCGTGAGTTATAAAAAGCTAATCTAATGTATTGCAAAAACATGTTTTTATTGTGTCATTTATGTTAAGGTATTAATCAAACTAAAAAACAATAACTGAAAGCTAAATTTTCTAGTTATAGAAATCATGATTTGCTATGAGTTATAAATTAATTAAATTCTAAGTTATATCTTAATAAATGAATTTTCGCTTACTTTCATGTCTATATTCATATCTGCATTCAGTATATCGATCACTAGATTTTCCATAATTTAGCAAAACTTAATGGTCAGTTGTACTGTGCATTTCCCAATGGAATCATTGCAATCAAAACTGACACTAATTTTGTCACTTCTCACAAGTCTAAATGGTTTACATTCGTAGCTCAATCAATGGTTTTGTTCTCAAAGTTTTCCACACTCAATAGAATTAAAAACCTTTGCATAATATTCTTAAAAACGATCGAATTTTAATGAAGTGAATTAGTTTTATGTTAGTGTAGAAGCGTTTAACTAATCTGTCATCCTATAAAATTCTTCAAATATATCTGTATTTTATAAAGCTTTTCAGTCTATTTCATTCATATGTTGGAATAAATTGAAATCCATAAAAAAATTGATCTCTCTTTTGTTTAAATACCTACTATTTTAATAAATGGTTGAATCTAATGGCAATTTGCTTAGCAGTCTTCAAATATGCATTTAGAATATATGCAAAACTGGACTGAAAGACTATAACGCAAGGAGTGGGGTCCGGGTGTCCTCATGTAACACTTGATATTGGTGAACATCCATTCAATTTTATTTAAATTTTGGTGGAGAATTTTATGCTAAATAAGTACTGGTATATGAAAGTTCAATTTTAATATCTCAAATAGGGACTGATAGTTAGAGCTGTTCAAAGTTGAAATATTCAGGACATGAAGAGGGCTACAGCTGCTCCATTAGCCTCACCGCTAGATATGGACCTGATTCAAACAAATCACAGTTGTCTTAAAATCAATAAATATAATATCTGTATAATTATTTTGTTCAGTATCGCAGAAGTTGCGTTTCACTTACGATTTCATATCCTGTTCTATATGTTAAGTAACTTTTGTACACAAAGTGTTTCGCATCTCTTCTTTGTCATCAATATTTTACAATTGAAGCAAAGAGTGATAATCACAGAACTATTATTTTAAATTAACAATTAATTCTTTAAATAAAAGTTCAATTTGAAAATTTTGAGCTCAATTTAAAACTTTAAACATAAAAAGCTAACAAAAACTTTTTGTTCTTTGCTTTAATATAAATTATTTTTATAAATACAAATAATAACAGCTTATTGTTCATTGAATTACCGTTTGAATGACGTCTTATTCTGATTTAGTTTATTAAATGTGTTTCAATAAAGCAAATCAAATATGAAAAAGAAAATCTCAGATTCAATGCTCAAGTTTTTAAGAACTTTCTATATTTCTCGCGCATATGTATATTGAATAGAAGTTTATTCTGTTTGAAAGTTCATTATCGTATTATTTGGTTTGCGGTATTGACACATCTTTCATGTCATGACATTCGTCAACTCTATTCACAGTGAGATTGTATCTTCATATAATATTCTTGTGAAACTAGTAAAAAAGCGTTCTATCATTACAATAGTGTAAGACCCATGACAGCGAAGAGCAAACAGTAAATTTCATTTGAATAGAACTCTATTATAATAACTTATAAGAACTGGTAAGCATTATATATTATTTCTATAGACAGTATAACGCAATTATCTATTCATGATTGTAGTAGTGCTACACTTTTATGACGACAACGCTCTAAAGAATTGAGTGGAAGTGCACACTATCGCTAGACTGACTTTAATGCATACAACGAAATAACAAACAAGAGTTGTGTGAAGTGTTGACCACTATAACCACTATAACTGACTATAACTAGTGTTATATAATACACCCTATTCTCCCCACTGAAACAAAATATCTAGAGCTCCCACAGGCATATCGTGTTACAAACCCAACTGGACAATTGACAGTTAGGGCATACGTGATAGTGCAACCATTGATGGCTACATGAGAAAAGTTTTGCCACATTCGCATACTATACAGTACACCACACTCTACAGTAATATTAGATTGTATTCAAGACCAGACCACTGCACCACTAGAGAGCAACAACTATACTAAACTTATATAATATAAACTACCAATATATTGATGGTTTTGATGGCAGTCTCAATCTCTATTCTAACTAATATTAGAACAGTTGTTAAAGTCACAGCTCTGACTATGGCTGGTATTACTGGTCTTATTATGTGATTGCCGTGAGATTGCAATTGATTGATGATAAGTAGTTTTGCATTTCATTCCACAGATTCATTTATTTCTTATGTCAATGTAACAAATCATTCACATTTATGAATTATAACTTATATCATACTTATTTTCTTATTCTAGTACTAGTACTGACTCCTCTTTTCAAAATCTTATTATTGATCGCGTTCTTCCCTCATATATTAATTGAATTGTTTATAAGTTTAATTATAAGCTATTCCTAATTGAAACATCACGTGAGCAAAGGCTCAACATTTTGAGATTATCTTTTCGAGAGCTTCTTTTCAGATTATGTGTTAATTGCTGATAAACATAAGTTATTTTTCATATAAAAGAAGCCTTTTTCATGAAAATATTTTAAAATAGTATAGGATACATCATATAACAGAATTGGTCTGATTTTCACTACTGACTGATGAACTGACAGAATACTTTATAGATATTTTTAAAAGGTATTTCCAAACCCAAGAAACACTTAAGATTTTATTTATTAATAAAAAAAAGATTAAGATTTTTCTTAAATATAACGGTATATTAAAAGTTAACATGAATTAGATTGACTCATACAGTAGTATTGAAAACCTAATGGTGAAAACCCTATCAGCGTATATATTTTATGTATCAGTATCACAACTAGATATTGTGTCTAAATCCTAGATCGGAAAACGCCCCATTGCAGAGAATTTATAAAAAATACCTTTCCCATAGAGTCCTATTATAATTTTTTTGTTTTCAATAATGGGCTTCTATGAGTAAAATTTTATTTGTGCACTCGATCTTATATAATCATGATTGGATTTAGTTTTTTAAACTGAGCAATTTGATCCCACACTCAACTAGATCCAAAAACCGAACCTGACCACTGTCAATTTTAGATATATTTCTAATGTTAAATACTATAGGATTTTATGTTATCTTTGTTATATCTTGTCTTGTTTTGGATCAAATTGCTCAGCCCTAAAAATAAAATCCAACCAATATATGAAGTCGGGTGATGAAATAAAATTTTGCCCATAGAAGTTCATTATAAAAAAATAAAAAAAAATTAATGGGAATTTATGGGAAATGTATTTTTCATAAATTTATTTCTTTTCCGATCTAGGATTTTAGACATGAGATCGATGTAATACTGATGCAGAAATATATACTTTGACACCGCTTTCAACAGAAAAGTTTTCGATACTACAGCCATCAGATTATTCGTAGACTAATTTATTGCCCAACATCTCAAAAATAAATCTTAAGATAAACCGCTTCCAAGGAATTAATTTAACTTAACTGTTCTTTGTTCTCAACCGAATAATGATATCTTTAAGGCTTATCAGACAATTAGTTACCTTAAGGTGTTGTTTAGCATTAAGAAGCATATGTTTAGGCATTAAATCATATGAAACTTAATGAATTCATTGTTTAAATTTATTTTTATTTTGAAACAATATCAGTAAATATTATACCCAACAGATTTATAAAACACTAATAAATTCATTGTTTGTATTCATTATTCCAAATTACTATTTAGCAATTCTAATCAACTTATTACTTATTAATACATGTATATTAAGCCATATTTTTATGGCAATTCTCTAGATTTTATCACTCTTTTGTATCGATTATCAATTAAACAAATTAAAGAATATCGATCTCAAGTTCAAGCTCTGAAATTGATTTAATCTAAAGTTTCCATCAAATCAATACATTATACTATACTTGTAAGCAATGATTAATTTATTGAGATTTTCATTGGGTTCAACATTTCAAATTAATTGAAAGAAGTTTCAAGAGATCAAAAACCTTTAAGTTTATAAGGGAATAATTAAACTGACCTGTGCTTAGAATCGTTATAAAATATAATGTGAGATATACTATAAAGTTTTTCTATTCTGTACAGGTTTTCACACTCGTAAATATGTTTCGCATCGAAAGGAAAGTCAACTTTTAAAGACTTAATTGTTTTTCGCTAATACTCTCGAAAGGCAATTGAAAAAAATTTATTACTTACTAGATATTGGCCCGCGGGTCTAGGGTTGTGGGTGTTGGGAGAGATGGGTGCTGGAAGAGGTGGGCTGCGAAAATTACGATTTGGGAACAACTATAGTTACATAGTTTCATATTAATGTTTATGTTTAAAATACTCGATTTGTACAGATGTGCAAACTTTGATTACTGAAAAAGTATCTCATTTTCCCATTCAAAAGCAATGGTGGCGTAGCCTTTATTTCACTAACTCGGCCAGTGGTCACTTTTCGGGAAAATGAATGGTAAGTGAACGTGTTTCAGGTCATACTGATCTTTGACCGGTTTGAATTGGTTCGGTTCTACACTGGCGTATTCGAGTGCATTTGTGGACAGAAACACAAATTCTGTCATTATTATGTACATATACTGTACAATCTTTTGCTAATAAATTGAGTTGAAGTAAAAGTTTCTAATTTTAAGGCACAGTCTTCTTATTATAATAATTACGAAGACTTTATGAAAATACATAATAAAATAATAAAATAAGAGTTACGCTATTTTAACATTGGGTTTCACTAGAATTTCATTTAAGTCTAAAGTCTAGACCTGACCTACAATAAAGAGTAACATAATTACTGAATATTCTTTATATAAATACTTTTGTAAGTTAGGAACAAATACGAGTCAACTCTTTTAGTAATACAAGTGCTGACACTTATGAACTAAATATGACTGATTCGTCTCAATTATGATAAGTCAACATTTCAAATTATTACTGCTTTATATCATTATATTATTAATAAATAATTAAGACTCAAATACTTGCAAAAAATAATCATAAAAACAAATCAAACATTTATTACTTTAAAGTTTAAATAACATTAATATTCACAGAATTGGTTTTAATTGAAGTTTAAGAAAAGAGTAACTCTTTATATATTTGTGAGTTTAGACACCAGAGAGCGATCACATTCACTCAAATTGCAGTTCATTTAAAATTATAATAAATTATTCTCTTTTTTGGTACAGAACACAAAACCCACAAAACGAGTCAAAAGTTTGTCACTTCATTAATATATTATTACATTTGAGTCAACATTAATTGAAATGTAAGTCAAAACAATGTCTTCGAAGAGAAGAAATAATTCAGAGAATGAATTGGACTCTAATAAGAGACATAACACTCAAAACAAAAGTAATCAATGTTTAAATACTACTTATTTACAAATAATTTAATTTGAATTTCCTTACAGTTTTATTAAACACAAAAAGTTTTACCAATAGTTTGGATGCTTTTCATTATTTGCGGTCAATATTTCCGACTGAAAAGTTTGATAATAGGATTCCGACCATTGTTTGGAGGCATCAGTTGTACGCTCTCTTCACTAATAGGACTACAATTGATAGACAAGTGGTTCGAGTCATAGAACAGTCTTACGAATGAAACCATTATTTCAAATAAGTTTTAATTAAATTATTGTTCAAATAAATAGAATGAATGGTCAGAATCGGGACTCATTCGACTTTTCAGACTGGGGTCAACTTTACATACCAATGAAGTGGTCATCGTTTTAATGAAAGACTTTCAAGAATTTGTTGACAAATGTTGTCAGAAGACTATTACAATTGGTATTTATAACAACATTTGTCTCATCTCTTACTTTGATTGATAGAAATGATTAAATAGAAAATTCTGTTTATTTATGAATTGAAAGAAAGATTTATGAAAAAAGTAGTTCAACAAAAGGCAAACTCTAGTTTCACGAGCGATGAACTCAAAAATGAATATCATTTTAATGACCATAACATAACTGAATTGATACGAAGCGGTCTTCTAGTCAGACATCAAAGTGTCGGCGCTTGGCTTTTGTCGATTCCAAACGCGGGAGAATTTGTTAAGAACTTTGAAATCGGGAAAAAGGCTTTGATTTCTATCATTAAAAAATCTAAATTTAAAGAGATTTCTAAAACTGAAATTCTTAAACGAAAATTACCAAAAGATGCAAAATTCAGTATTGAATTTCATGTTTACGATCTGATTGGTTCTGATCTTATTAATTGGTAATTATATGATTCGTTTGCGCTCTAATTCTTAATTATTTATACTTTCAGTATCGAGACATCAAGTGATACAATACTCAGAATGTGAAATGTGTTTGAGATGACATTCCTTTCAATAATCAACTAATTTAAGAAATGTTTAGTTTACGATTTTATTTATTTATTAGAAGTATGTGTTCAGTCAAGTTTATCATCAATTTAATAGTTATGCATATATTGTTTGTTTACTCTTTTATAAGTATTATTCCGTAATTAGAATTAGCTTTTATTTGAGTAAATCTGATATTACATGTAATCCATCAAAATATATACTCTATTAGATTCCAGTCTTTGATCAATGAAATACTCTTTTTATATTTCTATACTTTTTAAATTGAGATAAATTTACTCGAAATCGCTTAAGCAGTCTTCAAATTAGAAACATTTGATGTAAACTAAATCTTAAGATCAAATAATGTCAACTAAACGAATCAATTTGCTTTTTAATAGTAGAAGTCATACAAAATTAGAAAAATTATAAGAAAAGTTATTAATTTACAAAATATTAAATAAAAAGTAATTTCTATAAACGAACAATTGTAGAGTTTGAGCAAATTTTCTGTTTTTGAAAAATATTTGGCATTTGTATTGAGATAAGAAGTGCAACATTTGAAGCAATCCTTAATCACAAGACCATTGAGATCAAAAACTCTTTCAAATGACATCATTAATGAGCGTTCAGATCGTCAACAAAACGAAACTTTTGAAAGACATCAATAGCTAAGCAAAAGTTGAAGAAAATTTTAGAAATGCACGCTTTAAAGCTCCCGTGTTTTCTATATTTGTTGGAAATTACCTAAAAATAAATAAAATCCTTCAAATAATCGCTCGCTTAGAAACCAAATGAAGATTGTATTGAGAAAACATACAAATTTTTAGTATTCAAAATATTTATAGAAACACTGCAATTAATACACAATTAATTACAATTGAAGGGAAATATCCTGAAAAAAGTTTAATCAAATTAAACAAAAAATTAAATATGCAATGAAGTTGTCGTTTATAAGTAGAACTTTTAAATAATTAGAAGCGACTGTACAGTAGTCCTAACTCTTAACTTTTTTAATGACAGATTCTTCGCCAGTGTCGGACTCGAGCTTTCGCTTTTCTCGAACTTCTATTATATCGACGGAATCGTCATCTATTATAACAGGGCTATCACTATCGCTATCAGTGTCACTGATAGTTATCTCTTCGACGTCCACAGAAGTATTTCTTTCCCTTCCTTTTGTTGTGTTTTCTTCTACTTCTTCGTCATCTTCTATTGCAATTTGAGGGATGTTTTCAGTGCTATTATTATTATTCGATTCATTTTTGTTATTCTGTTGGACATTCATTTCATCATTCATTTCAACATTAGATTCAACAAAATTTTGGTCATTATTTTCATCGTCAAGTTTATCGCCTTCTTTAGTAATAATCATTTTATAAAAAAGTCCGTCGTTTTCATTCTTATCAATCTTAGTGTCTCTCAAAGTAATAATAATGGTATGGTTTTGAAGCAAATCATATACTTTGAAGCGAGTCTTGTCTCTAACAAAGTCATAATCTGAGAGCAACTTCTTCTGAATTCTTTCCTTTTCCTCATTGGAAGACTCGTCAAAGTCTTCTTTACTCCAGAGAACAGTCGACTGGCCATCAATTTGAATGTCAGGACACGCAAAATGCAATTTAGCAAAAATGATTTGATCGATAAAATCAGAAATTGTGGTTTCATTGAGAGAACAACTGATTTCAATTTCAGGTATTCTTTGACCCGAACAACAGACCAGACAATCGGGATTAGGTTTTTGTAGTTCATAAGCACTGATCAGATTTTTTGCGGACGGACCCACTTTTCGAAGATATATGTGTCGACACGTTTCGGCCAATGCTTTGTTAGATTCTTGTCTATCAGTCTCAGAATCAGATTCGTTCAAATGGCGTAAAATGTTGAGGCACTGCAGTGTCATTAATCCGGCGACTATTGAGTTTGTGGACGAAATGGCGGGGATTATGTTCCCGGCCATTGACTTTACGTCAAACTTGGATTTCCTACTAATATGAAAACAAAATGACCTCAAATTGGAAACAGCGGTAACGAAATTGAGAGCCGAGTCGTCGTCTTTATCCCAAACCAAAAACTTCTCAGAACTTAATCTGCTTTTCAATTGATTTATGCTCTCATCGAAAACAGTTAAGCACTCACTGATTGACCACAATCTTTGTTCTTTTAGCGCTTCTGTACTACTGCTAGTTGTGGTGCCATTGACTTCACTGTTACGACTACTGCCTTCGCAACCATTGAAGTCTATTTCTTTGGACACTACTCTGTCATAATTGACAGGAATTGGCTTTTGTCTGCTTTCCCACAACTTATCCATTCGTAATAAATATTCGATATCTGTTTGAAATAACTTATCAAACAATAGTTTAGTGTTGTATTGACTTTCTTGAGCCCAAACTCTTGTCGACTGCGGACGAGTTGCACCTATATTTGTGATATTTTAAAATTAAAATCAAAACTAGTAATAAAATTGAGTAAATGTATAATAAATACCATTATTGTTGTCATCATTTTGACTGTTGTCAGAGTTGTCATTAGAGCCCAACTCGGGGTCATTCATGTCAGGGCTGACATCATTGTCAGCGTCGTCTTCGCCGAACAGTTGTGCGAAGAGATGTTTGGCCCAAACGATGCAATGGATGGGTAGTGAAGGCGTGTTTCTGATAGTACACGAGGCGAAGGATCTGCTGTCCTGTTTGGGTCCTTCGCATTCATAACATTGAGTGACATCTCTCTTAATGGTGAAGACCTGACCCATATATCCTTCAGAACCCGACTCGATGAGTGGCACATCAGATGCCAAACACATGCGGTTGACATGACTTCGAGCGGACCTATTGTCGAGTGCATTGATGACAAGGGTATGGCTTTTGAAGAAATCGATGTCAAACTCATTGCTTTGTATAGAGTTATGAATTGGTTTGACACAAACGGCAGGATTGTGTGCAAAGCAGTCAACGGCCACCTTCGCCGCCACTTCTGCCTTACTTTTGCCGACGTGTGTCTTATTGAAGAGGAACTGTCGGTTCAGGTTCGAGACGTCGATTGTGTCCAAATCGATGCAATCAATGTATTCAAAGCCCATCAGAAGCAGGTCTTTCAGCACTTCTGATCCGATACCACCGGCGCCGACCAAAAGGATGCGACTCTTCTTTATCTTATTTGTCAACTCTTTGTCGCCCAATATTTGATTCAATACTAACTCAGAGTCAATTTCTGACATTTCTCTGATTAGTTTTTTTAATGAATAAATAATTAAAATGTGTTTCAAACCTAATGCTCACAAAAATAAATCAAAACTCAATCACTTTGACCAATAAATGGCGCGACTCTTGACTCACATTTTTATTATAGAGATGTCAACCGATTATTATTTGTTATTTGGATTCTATTTTTGTGTTCAATCAAAATTAATATTCAACTCAAAGTTGTATTAAAATCGATTAAAATTCAAACCATTTGGTATGTTGTAAATGACCTGCAATTCATTTATTTAATAATTTTCTTCTCAATAGTAAGTACTTATTGTCCGACTTTTTAGATATGATTTGTTGAGAGCAGTGAACACTTCTATTCTTAATTGAATATATTATAGAATAATATGGTATTATATTGTGTACTAGACTATAGTTGACAGTCAGTTGTCCTGTAAGTTCGCTTTCCTGTATAGCACATGTATTGCACTAAAACCTAACCTTAACTTAACTCTATGAAGGGTTAGGTTTTAGTGCAATACATGTGCTATACAGGAAAGCGAACTTACAGTACTTTGTAGCTAAGCAACTGTCAACTATTGTCTAGTACCACAATACCGAATAATATGTGACGCGAGTAGTGCTTTTTGAGTTAACCTTAAGTTATTTGAGTTTAACTTAAACCTAAACTCAAATGCATTTAAAGTTTAAAACTTTAACTCAAACTTAAATAAATGATATTTTGTAAACAATAAAAACTTAAACTTAAACTCAAAATAAAATTTAAACTTAAAATATTTGAGTTAAAGTTTCTACATATAAATGCACCCTTTCATTGAGATAAAAGATGTAGCAGGTGTATCATTGTTAAATCTAAATTTTCTCTAGAGCACTAAAATTTGGCATAAAATATAAAAATACAGCAAAATGTTCAAATTATATGTTATCCTATAATGTTATGTTCCCCTAATTCTAGTATTATATTAGAAATACTAAAATAAATCTCTCAAATATTAAATTATTTGTTTAATAACTAGTATTGTATACAATTGATAGCAATTTTTGAACTGTTATGAAACAGTTGTTAATCTGCTTCTATGAAAAATTTACTAAATTTCGTATTTTGCAACTCTAATCACATGTGATGTGAATACAAAATATTTAGTTAAATTCAAACTAAGAGTAGCGTAAAGTTAGCCTTTTGTCTAAATTTTATTACTTGTATTTGACATAAACTTAAACTTAAACTTAAACTCAAATCATTTGAATTTTTAAAAACTTTAACTCAAATAAATGTTTTTGAAAAACAAAACTCAAACTCAAATTAATTTAATATTTTTGAAAAACTTTAACTTTAATTAACTTAAATTGAAGTTAAAGTTTGAAACTTTAATTAAACTTAAATAAATTGAAAATTTCAAACTCAAAAAGGACAGGAGATTCAGAACGTATCTCAAAGTCATTAAATTCTAATATACTTTTATTTTTAGTGTTTAACAAAATAGACGTATTTTGTGATCAAAACAATAATTTTAATGGTATTATAAATACGTTAATCACGTTTTTAAAAAAAGGGTTGGGTTGGGGTCAGAGATATGTTACTAAAGCGTCAGACATGAGAGGGATTCGTATGAACTCATTGTATAAAACGTTACATTATTTATAAATCCGTTTGAAGTAAAAAATATTATCCAAAATGAATCAATTTTAGCGATGAATCAACAAAAATGCTGCAAAATATAACCTTCACTATAGGGGAGGGAAGGGCTCAACAATAGGTGACTTTTGCTGAACGTAATTAATGGACGCTATGATCGGATTCTCCATTAATTAACAATAACTTAAGTCACGCTTTGAATAACACTGAATTCAACAATAATTTGAACCGGTCTTTCATTCATTAAAATTAATTAATTTTTATTATTATTAATTAGCTATTTATTAATTTATTTATTTAATTATTAAATAATAATTAAATAATTAAAACGAGTGTTTGTTGTCATAAATGAGACCCATTTGTAGCTCAATTTTGGGCTCAAATTAAGTAATATTTATGTAAATAATCGTTTCTTTTCTCACAAATATAATTAAAAGACATTAAAAGTGTATTTAAATTAAATATTAA
>JAUJYT010000962.1:0-13955 GCA_033996565.1 Nanhermannia nana
TGTTGAAATACCAAGTGATTGTTGTATGAGATCCTTGAACTATACATTCCAGTTGAAGAGTTGATCCTATCTTATACTCTGAAGTTGCGATTCTTATTTCGGCGGTCACCGGCTCTAAATATTATATATACTTTATAATTACTGTACAGTTACAATATTCTGTATATTCAAATATTTTCATTTAAACCAATTTCAGACTTTATTGCTTTTAGTATTAGTTTTGTTAGTTATAGTTTAGCCATGACTTTGATTCTAAAAAAACAACTTATTTTTATTTTTTTTATCGTTTCCAGTGATCATTCAAAATGTTAGAAATTAGAAGTATTTTACAATAGGTTTGACTGTAGAAAAAATCAATTTTTATATGTAATGCAATTAAACAAAAGAGAATTTTGAGTCGAAATTTCTCGCAAAAGTTTAAAGAAAAACTTTTATGGGTTCCGGAAGTTAAACTTGTTTTGAAAAATATTTTTACTATAAATTTAAATAATAAGAAAATAGAACTTTCATTGAAAGAACTTTCGTCTGTAATTTGATGATTAGAAAGAACGCATACATGAAAAAGAAGTTGATTTATGATAAAGTCATGGCTGTAGTTATTAGTTCGCTTTGAAGCCATACCTAATTTTTGGTTAGAATTTGTTAGTGATGGCTGTGAATTAGGATCATAAGGTCGAATGTCTCCGCCATTCTTAATGCGTTCAGTTTGTTCTCTATTACTTGTGTTAAACGACGACGGGTCGTATGGCTTGATTTCAGGCTCAGGAGCTTTGAAATCAAGCAGCAATGTTACGTCCCATAAAGCAATAGGACCTAAACCATTGTAGGCCTGACAACAAATATAATTAGCGAAATCTCTAAAACTCAATTCAAATGCTATCATACTTGACAGGTATAAATTCCTCCGTCTTTATCACCTACTCTTCTAATAAGTAACGTGAAGTTACTATATTGACGAAATTGAATGCTATTTAAGGGCAACATCTGCTCTCCCCTCCACCTGATGAGAGGTATTAGGAATTGAAAGTTAATTAAGAATGGATTAGATTAAGATTCTGTTAATTGAATGAAAGAATAGAAAATGCAAACCATGAGACTCTAGGGTCAGGGTTTCCAACAGCATTGCATTGTAAATATGATGGTAATCCTAACTGAGCTATTACTATCTGAGGACCCGGTAATATGCGTGCAGGAGCTAAGACAACATCACAACATTAAACACATTGATATTTACAGACAAATTAAATCCTTTTTATCATACATACCATGAATTATCAGTTTCGTATACTTAGTTTTTGCATTTTCTATAGAACAGGCGTAAGTTCCGGCGTCTTCATTCTCAACTCCTTTTATTAGAAGTGATCCGTTCTCCAGAATCTGAAACTTGTCACCAACAGAATAAAAGGGTTGTCCGTCTCTACTCCACGAGGCGTGTCTTCCGTAGAGAGTTGATTGAATGCACTCAAGTGTTACATCAGCTCCAGATATAGCAGTGATTTCAGTTTCTTCAGAAGAGCCACCATTTTGAGAAGGATAGGGCTCATAAGGGAAAACAACTCTGGGAGCAGCAGTTGTTGTGCTGCTTCTATCTATACCTTCTGCAGGAACGCAAATATGTGCGCACCCGTTATTACAACATTTATCATCTCCACGACAATCAGCGTCAGTCCGACACCGATCG
The DNA here is from genome assembly GCA_033996565.1 of Nanhermannia nana. NCBI lineage: Eukaryota > Metazoa > Arthropoda > Arachnida > Sarcoptiformes > Nanhermanniidae > Nanhermannia > Nanhermannia nana. The sequence goes on from JAUJYT010000962.1 coordinate 1,682, forward strand.
ATACAGTCTGATGACAAAGCATTTGATTCAGGAATGTCTGCCGGGCAATAACCTGCTTTGTTCCGTAATCTGCAAACCGGTTGAGCTCTTGGCTCTCCATTTTCGGCTCTATAGACTTCGACAGCACAAGACATGTCTTCAGGACATTGATGAACATAACATGGATTAGAACATCTGCAAGCACTACATCCTCTCTCATCCACAAACTCATCAACTCCGAAGGGGCAGCGCTGGTCATCACAGTTAGATGGCGGACATTCAACAGTTGACTCAGTCGCAGGTTTAATCTCAGACGGAATATCCACTGGTTGTGGTTGTAATGGAGAGATTCCGGAACAAAAACGAATGCATAACTCGAATGATTTAAAACGATTTTTATTGCCATTACAACCGCCATAAACGAAAGGCAGACACGTATGACTTTCTGGATCATAGAACCATTTGGCCTCTGTTGCAGTGCACGGACCAGACTCTACTTCGAGACGGCAAACAACTAGAGATAAATATGAAATTTATTTTGTGATCAAATCCTGTTTCAGTCAAAATAATTGCTTAAAAATAATTGAACCTTCGTTTGAATCATGTTCTTCAGGTCCTTCATCAGGTTTGGCAGTCTTTGCTACACATCTGGTTTCACATTCCCCTCTGGTTTCAAACCGATTGGAATTGCCATCACATCCACCGTATATGAACTGTTTGCAAGAATTATCGTCACGCGAGTAATACCATCGCGGAAAATATCCACGACATGGACCGGTTTCATAAGACTGTTGACATATGTCATGAATTGGAGAGACAGTAGATGATGAGGTTGTGACAGAAGTGACAGTAGTGTGTGTTTTGCACTGTGTTTCACACGTTTCCTTGTTATTGAAACGATTAGCGTTTCCGTGACATCCGCTGAATGAAAATTCTAAACATTCATTTGAAGGGCTGTCAAAATACCACTGAGTAAACCTTCCAGAACATGACCCGCGAACTTGAGATCTTCAAAAATACACCATTTATTATAATTAAATATAATCTTTTTTATTATACTGTTTTACTTACAGCTTACAAATGTCTTGAGAGTTCCAACATTTAGTTTCGCATTCATTTCGCGATTTAAATCTATTTTCGTTACCATCACAGCCCCCATAAAGAAATTCTTTGCAAACACCGTCTCCTCTATCATAAAACCATCGAATCTCGTTTTGAGTACATGGACCTGAATCGTAAGGTTTAGCACAATATTCAGATTTGAATTCTTCAACAGAGTGGTCAGTTGAGGCCCCCGTCTGTGGTCCACATCTTTGGTTGCATTCTTGAAATGATCCAAAATTATTTTCATTGCCTTTACATCCAGAATAATAGAATCGATGACATCTTCTGTCTTCCACATCATAATACCATCTCTCTCTATAGTCATAACAATTTCCGGGCTCTTGGGGTTGATGGCAAGGGTTTCTGTCCAATTGCGTAGTAAGACATGAACTTTCACAAGAGTTCCTGTCGTCAAATCTGTTAGCATTCCCTTCACAGCCTCCATAATAAAAGCGTTCACAACGTCTCGTCTCTGCATTGAAATACCATTGAATGATAGCTGCACGACAAGGACCCTCTGCTTTAGGAAGTGCGCATATATTGCTGGAAATGGTGGAGACTCTGGTCTGATTGCAGAGCTTCTCACAGGCGGCCTTATCTACAAATCTGTTTTTGTTGCCCTCACAACCAGTATATATATATTCCCTGCAAAGGCCATAACTGTTGTCGTAATACCAACGCGGAAAGTTGCCAAGACATGGTCCTTCAGCTTTTGGAAGCGCACATATTTCTTGTGGAGTTTGTGATCCGCACGCATTCCTACATTCCTCGTCACTTTGAAAGTTATTTTGATTGCCTTTACAGCCGCCGTATATAAACTGTTTGCAACGGCCGTCTTCTTTCCTGTAATACCATCGCTGATAGTTTCCACGACACGGACCTATGCATTGCAATCAAACATGTTTAGGTGTCTTTTTAAGCTGACCATTATCTATGACTTACCCGCTGATGGTGACTGCTCACACCTGTCCAGAACAGTTTCCTGATGTACACAATTTTGTTCACAAATTTCTCGCGTCTCAAATCTGTTGGTATTTCCAAGACATCCGCCGTATAAAAACTGTTCACAATTTCTTGTGTCTGAATTGAAATACCACGAAACGTATGATGCATTGCACGGGCCGTTAACTTTAGGCAGAGCACACTTTTCTGGACCTTCGGGTGTGACACACGATCTTTCACATTGTTCTTGAGATGAGAATCTGTTTCCATTGCCTTCACAGCCGCCGTACCAAAACCTATTACATCCGCCATAACTAATATCGAAATACCACTTGACTGTATAGTTACGACATGAACCTCTTTCTTTGGGAAGTCCACACACTTCTGAGGCTAGTTTAAGGTCAAGAGAAGGTCCTGAAGGGCAACCTTCAAATTTGGGCCCATAGGCAATAGTAGTCCCGTCATGACAGCAACCGAATGGTGTGTTAGCACATGAACAACCTTCAAAGTTGGGTCCTCTCGCTGGAGTGGTCGAACCCGGACAGCATCCGTATTGCAAAGAATCACACGGACAATAAGCAAAGTTCGGACCCTTTGCTATTGAAACCATATCAGGACAGCAACCATAAGTTGAAGATTCACAACTACATCCCTCATAATTAGGTCCAGTGGCAGGTGTTATACCATCATTACAACACCCATAGAGCATACGAGAACATATGCAGCCATCAAACTGAGGTCCTCGAGCAGGTGTGTAACGATCTTGACAGCAACCGTTTGGAACTAAGATCAAAATTATTGATTAAATCAAAATAATTCCTATCAATCAAATAGATATCTTGTACTTACAGTCTTCACAAGTGCACCCGTAATATCTGGGTCCGGTCGCAGTCTTTTTGCCATTAGGACAACAGCCGAACTCACTTGTAGTGCAGTTATCAACTTCTGGAGTGGTTGATAAATCAGTTGTTAATTCAGGTCTAATGGATGTAATACACGTGTCATCGGTGCAGTTGAAACTATCTTCAATTGAGTCACCACTGCCTTCATCGCAACCTTCAAAGTTTTCTCCAGTGGCAGGGCTGACACCATCCGGACAACAGCCAAACGTAGAGTTAGTGCATTCTGAAGAAGTTTCGAAAGAAGGAGCCTTTTCAATGCATATTTCACCTGATGCTTCACCAGATCCTTCTACACAATCCTCTGAAGGAATGTTTAAATTATCAGTTTCTTCACTTAAGACAGTGGTTGTGTCGACCATTGTTGTCGTTTCCAAAGTGGTAACAGTAGTGGTTTCTATTTCTTTAGGACAGTCTTCAATATCACTCGAATTGGCTGGAGTTAAGCCGTCGGGACAACAGCCGAATCTTGTAAAATTACAAACAATAGGACAGCCTTTTTGAAAGGGACCGAAAGCAGCTGTTTCTAAGTCCTTACAACAGCCAAATTCTGTTGAATCGCAACCATCAGTAACATTGACAGGTGGACAGCCCACATAGTTTTCCTCAGCAATAGTAATACCATCCGGACAACAGCCGTACTGAGAGTCTTTGCAGCCACCGATTGCCATGAGCTGATCGTCATCGCATTGTTGTGCATTACAGTCTTCTTTGGTGAGTGGCTTTTGACTAGAATCACACTGACTATCAGGCACTAACTCGTCTTTTTCATTTAGACAAAGTGTTCGTCTAGACTTTTGTCCCCCACCGCACGGCACTAATCAATATAAATCAAATTTTAACATTTTTTATTATTTGAAGTTCAAATAATTAATAAATTTACTAAAAGTTTTAGTCTAAAACTCAATTGAATCGATTGATAGATTTAAAAATTAATTTTAAAATTCTTTTTGAGCAATATATTAATCAACATAAAAATTAAGTTTACTTTTTTCTTAGCCTATATAAATTGGATGTTCCCAAAGAAAGATTTACATAATTGTGAGCGTGTTTTACCTCCAATTAAAGCAGAGACAAGCGTTTTGGGTTTTAATCTTTTTTACAATAAAAAGCTTTCTATTATACTAAATGTTTATCTCTTATCTGTATTTTCTTACTCTAGGGATAGATTTTTTGGGGCATTCTTTATAGTACCTGTGCATCGATCCCACGGACCACTAAACCAAAAACCTTGACATTGAGGTTCATTACAAACGGAAACATTTTGTGGTTTATCAGTATTGCATTCAATCTCATCGTCTGCCATGATTTCTCCGTTATCATTATAATGGCCACAAAAGACATGTCTTGTTTGAAGTCCTGCTCCGCATTTGACACTACAAGAACTCCATTCTGAAGTAAACCACAGAGATGTACATACAGGCAGATCTGGACACAAACGAGTTGTTTCGGGAATACGATTCTGATCACACGCTTCATCAGGAAATACCACTCCGTTTTCATCAGAACAAATTACTTTTCGAGTTTGCATTTGAGACCCACAGTGAGCGTCACAACTGCTCCATTCAGTTTCCAACCATTCGACGCCATCACATGGTATTTCATTGCATTCTTGAGTACTGTTGGGTCGATCCAAGTCATCACAATCTGATTCGTCAATTTTCAATCCATTCAAAGTACAATTAATTTCACGAATTTGTGTTCCGATTCCACAATTTGAATCGCACTGAAGAAAATAATTTAAATGAATGAATATTTTTCCGATTTTTTCTTAAATTGGTTATAAAAGATTTTTCCAAAAATTAAAGCAATTCATTTGGAATAAAATACAGGTATTCAATGCATTGAATATACCTTTTCCCAGACTCCAGTCGTCCAAACGGCACAATCAGAATCAGGATTACATTTTCGTAAAGCTGACGGTTTAGTTTGATTGAAAGGAATGCATTCCTCATCCGTTAAAATATTATCGCTTCCATCATCACTTCCAGTGCGACAATAAACGAGTCTGTTTTGCACACTATAATGACACGAACAATCACTCCATTGACCGACAGCCCAACCTGCAGGACAGGGCTCTGAACTACAAGTCCTATTATTCTGTGGCTTTGTGGTTGGATCACAGAGGTTATCAGGTATTCGCTCTTGATCTGCACTTCTTGAGCAATAGACAGGTCTTACTTGAATACCAATACCACAAGTTCTGCTACATTGAGAATAATCGCCAAAAATCCAAGAGTATGTTGTTTGAGTGGCATGACTTTGAACGCCTGCGGGCACAGAATATTCATAAAGCAAGCCTTGATTGCGTTCTTGATATAACAACACAATAAAGAGAGGCTCAGTTATGGGCCCGATTGCCCACAGGCTTTCTGGTGATAGAACTCCGTTGGGTTTTCTCTCGTAGTGAAATGTCGTGCCTCCGAATTTCATTTCACTCGGAAATTGTATTCTCCAATTGCCATTCAAATAGAACTCTCCATTTAGGTTTCGAACCGCCAGATAATTGTTGGTTGGGTAGCGCTCGTTTATTTTTATATTAGTGGCACCGGCCGGAATCAACAATATATCATTGTAACCAACTTGTAAATTATCTGAATCAAACACGCCCTCAACTGTTCTGCACGAACTTCCATCTCCACCACAAACTCTGCATTTGTCTTCTTTAACATTTGAACCCAACATTTTATCACACCCTACAGGCTGTGGAATAATTCAAAACGTTGTAACAAATTATTTTATACGCTAGTATTCAAGTCTAAAGTGATCTTAATTAAGTATATTTCAGTATTTTTAATATTTAGCATAAAATAGTCATTCATGGCATTAAAAGCAGTAATTTTCTTTAGATTAACATTTTAAAAAGAAATTTTTAATCTGAATTCATTACTAATTTAAAATAAGTAAAACTTTTGTGAAAATTATTTTGAAAGAACTCTTTAGGGCTAACAGAGAAAGCTTTTAATTGATTCTGACTTGTGAGTTAGTTTAGGCCACCGGTTTTTATTTAATGTTAAAAAATGGTAACGTGTAAATCACTTAAAACATGAAAAATGTTCAAAATTCTAATTTAAATCTTGGAATAACTAATGTGTATTAGAATCGGGATCGAAGGGTTGTAAATTCGAAACACAGACACTGCGCTTCTTTGATGGTGATTTGCCGGCCACATGTTCTTTATTTTCAAACAAATCCTTGCCCTTTGCATTAACCTTACGCTGACTCGGGGTAAAGCCTTGTAAATGTTGCTCTAATTCTGAGTTAAGATGAGAACTTTTGAAAAAGGAATTGATTGAAAATATGTTATTTTATAACAAATGTGTTTCACTGACAGAATAAGTATTAGGCCTAACAATCTTGCATTTGAACAAATGCATCAAAAACAAAATTCTACAATATATTCAAATTCACTCTGTTTTTAAAAACATAATTTCGAATTCAGACTATGATTGTATCCACTTTTACTTTTTATAGACCTCAAAAGAGAACAAAATTATCAAAGGGGGCGCTTATACTGCGTAAAAATTCGAAAAAATTTGAAGTCATTAGTTTTATTCATTTAAATTTCAACTAATTTATAATTTTGACCAAAGCTCGAAGGTTTCTGTGTTAACAAGAACTTAGTATATTAAGGCAGCTGCAGCACTGAAAATTTTACTTTAATTTAAAGTAGGATATAGCTAGTGTACTCCAAGGGACGTCTAGGTAAATCAATCCCAGATTTTGAGGAAATTAAAAAGTATATCAAAGGAAGTATAGCTTCATTTGACATTTTCTAGTTATAAGAAACTTTTATATAATTGATTTTCAAAATATTTAAACCAAAGAATATTTATGTTAAGAACGTTTTTCTTAAAATATTGTCTTAGAAAACCTCTGAGATATGGTTTTTATTAATTCTTATTTAAATATTCTTATATTATTCTGACTGCTAATAAGTTGAAACAAACACTATTTCTTTTTTAGATAAATAGTATAAACAAAATGATTGATAAAGAAACTCATTAGTAATAATTACTTTGTATATACTGTATGCCCATATTCAGAAATCGGCGATTTTAAATGCGATAAAATATTTTTCACTCAAGCTTTAACTGAAATTCTTAATAATTATACGATTTCTTTTGTCTGTGCAGTGGAAGTATAACTAATTTAAATATGAGAATAATATAAAAATGAATTTCCATAAATCTGAGCATCAATGAAAAAATGGGTCAAAGTTGGAGCAAAACTGTCAAAATTGTAACTTTATATTTAAGGACAGGCTGAATACTAGACTAAAGTTTGTGTAAAGATTATATAACTGTGCCCATCAACTGTCAACTAAACATCTGTTTCTTTAAAACTTTTGCAATAGAACCTACTGATAAACTTATTTGGTTTATAATTAGTTTTGGTAATTTAGAAAACATTGGTAATTATGGTTCGCTTTACAAAGCACTGAATAATCTGTTTGAAATATTGCGTTAGAGAAGGAAATGAAATGCAGGACTAAAGAGAGGTTTAGCCTTCCATTTGTCATCAAATAAGACAAGAAAAAGAAAGCTAATTGTTGAAGTCGCACAAAAACTAAAATTTTCCAAACTCGGGTCACTATTGCAAGTATTAAATACATTAATTTGAAAAAATTTAATTTAATTTGTTTTTAGATAATAAACAAATCGATCACATTTACTAACTTTAATATTCGAGTTTAGTTTTTATCATTACTTTTATTTGATGAAAAATCTTATTATTATATATTGACTATAAAAAAGGCAGATAACAGGTAATCATTTTTTCATTATAAAGATTATGTACTGTATAAACAAATAAGTTGTGCGAAAGTTTTCTAACTCATAAAAATATTCAGTAAGACTTGAAAAGGTATACCATGTTTGTGAAATTAGAAAATCTATTAAATTTAAGTAAAAATAATTAAATATTTCGCAAGTTATTCCATTCTATTAGAAATTATTTAACAGAAGATGTTATTCATTTGCTGTTTTATCAAATGAATGACTCGAAGCTCTTACAAGTTTTTCAGATTCTCAGGGATATAATCATCTGAAGCATTGCTGCGCTCACACCCGCAGAGCTTTTATTTGAAAATGCATTGAACACCATTAAACTTTATATTAAATTAGTTTTCTTACTTAATAGTGTATCGTATTGAGTCAATTTTCGGTCTAAGAGAATTACTGAATTATACCGAAAATTGAATCCATACATTTTCATTTTGCGCAGAATAAACCGAAAAAACTTTTTCTATTCAAATATCATAAGTTTAAGAGTTTATTCAGATTTTTTTCTTCGCTAATAGCTTTCGTATACCATATAGATTAGTGATGGAAACTTCACTATCAAACCCATGGGATTAGGGTTAATGGGATTGAGATTGCAAAAAAGTGTGTGGGATGGTATGGGATTGGGATTAAGTGAATAAAGCTGTATCAAAACAAAGAATGGCTACACTTAATGCATGAAATGAAATTGTTTTTAATTACTTAAAAGTATTATACATTATATTAAATTCTTTTCATTTTAGGTTTTTTCCTAATTTATTTCTTTTGAATCAATATTTATCAAAATAACTATTTCTGATTTCATTTTAATTGATAATCTTTGAAAGTATTTGAATGTTCTCATTGCGTATAACTACTGCTGAACAGATCCGGGTCCAAGAGGTCCTGAACCCCACCGACCTCGGACCCGGACCTCTTCAAAATTTAAGATCCGGACCTGAAATCCGAGGGGTCCAGAGGTCAATTATGCTCAGCAGTACGTATAACAGACATTTGTTACAAATTTAATTAGTTTTGAATTGAGTCAAAATAAAATAAAGGAATAAAAAATAACAAAATTTGAAAAATAATTTAATGTTTGCCTATGAAAAGCTTTATGATGCTGTCATTCAATACTTATAAACAAAATAGGATTCAATTGTAAGCAAGCCTTTATAAATTGAGAGTAGAATGGGATTAGGATGTGAGTGGATTTAGTTTAAATCATAGGATTGGGTAGGATTGAGAAAATATTCATTGAGATTGGAGTTAAAATCCTAAGGTTTATCATCACTAAGGTTAAAATCAAAAGGGCTTTTTGACTAAACTTTGTTGATTTCGGTACAAATCTTGAAATATTTTTTCTCCTGATTTAAATTATTTTATGAAATTGACGAACAAATTAATATAATTTCAATAGATTTAATGTACTAAAAAGCAGTAATTTTCCTCCAAATAAATGCATGAAAACTGGTGAAGGATCAAAACTCAAGACAAAATGTATCGTAACTCAAGACAGAACAGACAATCGTAAAGATTAAACAATCATATGAATGAGTCGTTTGCAGAAAATCCTAACTCTTTAAGCGATGAAAGCATTAAAACGCACACAAAGTTTTGCATTAAAAATATATCGCATGAAATGATTACTTTTTATTATTTAAATGTCTATCAATTTTTACATTAAAACATATGATGAGTTTAATTATATGGATAGAGTAAGAGTTAAAATAATGGTTAAAAATGAAATTCAAAAAAGAGGTTAAGTGAAGTTAGGATTTCCTGCTAACGACTCATTTATATAATTAGTGTATCAATAAAAACACATTTATGTTAATGCAAGTAATGTTAACAATGAATATAAATTAGACATATATGTTATGTTTAAGCCATTTACGCCCAAATTGCAAAAATCCTTCTGTTTATTGCTTACGCCGAACTCGACTTTAACAATATGCCCAAAAAATTACTCAATATTTATATTGTGAACTTCTTGTTTCACCTTAAAAGAGGGGTTGGGGTGCTATCTCTGTTATCTATCGTGATTACAACAAATTTTTGAAAGTTCTGTAATACATTTGAGGATTTATTTTATTTTTGTGAATTTCAAGATAACTTTGGGGTATTTTGGAAATACCTATAAATAATACACTAAATTATGTGATAGTGTTGTCAATTATGCATAAAACATGAGGCTATATAATGAAAACGCACTTAAAGCTCATTTTAGTAAATCCCTGAAATCACTTGAAATCATTGTTATACTAATTTTATAGCATCTCAAACGACACACCGCTAACTAAACTCTAAAATTTGTTAATCTATTAAGTCATAAATAAGTGCTTCTAAATATTTTCGTGTTCTTGAATTGAATGTGAGTCAAGAGCTGAACTTGATTTATGCTGAGGTCTAATGACTTGAAGTAATTGGGGTTTAGAAAGCAGTGAAAGCAGTGGAAGTAGTAGACGCTTACCATACAGATTCCATCGACACATATATCAAGAGAGCCATCTTCATAACAACGCGTTCCATCAATTACTTTACGTGCGTGTCTGTAATAAAAGCGCTCTCCTTTAGGCATACAGTTCAGTTCGCATGGATTAGCAGCTGAAATAAATGTAATCAAAGAGTTTAGAATTTGGCGATACATAAGTCAAACAGATATAAATTTGTGTAAACATAGACTTAGAGACATGGAAATTGAAAGCATTCCATATCTAATTCCGATAAGGATATGCTGTTTTCATGAGAATCACATTAATTATAGGGTTGGCCTCAATTCATGTATCACTTTGATGAATATGCAGTCATTATAGAAAACTTATCAAATTAAACACTTTTATTTTTATGTTTAAATTACGCTTTAAACAAATATCTTCAATACCTTTAGTGTAAGGAATCCAACTGTAATACTTTCCTTCAAATGGTAATGTATTAAATCTGGTGCATTGATTCTCTCTGAAGTCTTTCGAGCCATCCGGACACTCCTGTTCACAAACATTAAGTCATTTCTTATATTTTATATCATACTTAAGTAAAATATTTTGATCTTAAAATTTTGAAAATTTATGTCTAAGAACTTTATTAAATAAATTGTTCTGATTTTTTAGTGTGTTTGAAATTGTTTCCAAAATCTTAATGCCTATATAGACAAACCTTATTCATAGAGTAATCTAAATGTATAAAAATCTTAAAATATTTTTTCATTTGATAAATAAATACAATTATTTTGGGTCAACTAAACTATAAGTTATTAAACTTTTACTCTTATTGTAATACAGACTAATCTGTATGTTAAAAGTACTAAATCTAAACTATGCTTATTTTTATTTTCCACTTTTATATATGAATATACTGTACATTAAGTTAATTTATGAGATTTTCATTCTTTAAAATGATTTTTTAAATAACAGATATAAGAATTTGTGGAATATTTTAAAAATAGTGTAGTCATTAATCCTAAACTATTAATATTGAGCATATCAGAGGCTTTGACACCAGTAATAATAAAAATTAATTATTGACCAATAAATCTGATTATTCAGTATATTATATGATATTTGAGGACATTGTGTGCGAATTAATTTTGTTGTTTTATTTGAAAGATTGAATGGTTTAAGGTTTTACCTGAACATTACACGAATAATAATGTTTTGCTGGTCCCACACAAGTATGACTTCCGTCTAATCTACAAATAAAGATCAGGAAATCATTTTGATTTGTAAAGAAGTGAATGGGAAATAATAGTATTTGAAACAATAGTAGAGCAGACTTTGAAATAAAACAGAAATTATGAAAGAGCCTAATTATGAATGACTAAAAAGGAACTGTTTTCGAATAAACAATATTGTGTTACAAATACATTCAATTAGAGAAATACGTTTCCCTTCACACGTTTGGGTCCGCATTACTATTAGGAAATAACTTACTGTATATTTAAATGCTTACCGATTAATATCAAGACATATCCGCGATTGATAAGCAACACCGCCTCCACAACTTCTGCTGCATTCACTTCTTTGAGTCCAAGGACCCCACGGACCCGATTCTTTCGCTGTAGAATTAAATCCTAATGTGATGTTTTGTGGGAAGAAAAATTGTCTTCTGTGCCTATTTCTCTCATGCCTTATATGCTATTAGAAAAGTTATTTTAGATACTATCAGTACCAGCAAATCATTTTCTCAACTTTAGTTAATTGCAAATTCTGTTTAACTCTATTTTTCACTATTATTGTTCACTTAACTATTAGTGGATTTTATGCCTAATAAATCGTTCAATTATTATATATTGTATACACTGCGAGCCTTATATAAAAAATTATATAACGATAACTAATTCAGAAAGGGTTGAAATGAGTTTGAATTAATGATAACTAACTTATGTTATCTTATTTTAAGAATAGACTAATAATAATAATACTTTATTATCATTAAATGCAGTTTTTAAATACTTTATCAAAAAGTATCTCAAAGATTATCTCAGAGCCATTTTGATATTCAAATATTAATTAAAAAAATAATTTCCTAATTTTGTTGGGTTAAAATGAAATTTAAGATTGAACTGCATTATTATATTATATATTAGAT
>JAUJYT010000963.1:0-13952 GCA_033996565.1 Nanhermannia nana
GTTTCAATGATTGACAGCTGCTTTCACACTATAGCTTAAGTTTATTAAATGTCATAATAATTAAATAGTTCTAATCCGATAAAACATTTTATATTACAATATTTTATATTAGATTTCTATACGTTTACGATCATAACTGATTTAAAAATAAATCTTAACGTTTAATACAGAATATGTCAAAACTTTTGATTTGTGTTAGAGAACAGATTAGGTTTGATAATTGTGACAAATTTCACTTTAAAATGACAAATCTTGAGTCATTTTAATAATAAATCTATTTGAAAGTCTAAGAAAATGCAAATATTCTTATTATAAAATTTATTTATTATTTCTAATCCTTATTTCACTTAATTTTAATAAATAAAAATCATTTTAATTGTATCGCAGAGGAAAATAAAACATTAAAATTAGAGAAACTTGTATTTTATTTTAGTTTAAAACGACTTATTGCATAATTTTTTATTATAATTCATGAAACACTTATTACATAGCTTTGCATTAAAAAATCTTTTTCTCTAAATGTCATCGGAACAGATGTGGAACATATAATAGTCATAAATATTCTTCAAATTCATTTAATATATCAATAAATAGTTTAGTATTTAGATGTGTTTAAGACCTTATTTAAAAATATAGTTTGATTGCCTTAATTTTTGAAAACACATATATAAACACATATATTGAGCTCCGTATAAATTCTTTTAAAACTATAATGATAAGAATCTGTCGACTTTTAAATATTTAGTATAAAAAATTAGATATTAGTGTTTCGCAATGCTCCGGAACGGTCATTAACTAGTTATAAGTCTAGTGTCTATTCCATTAAAACTCTCCTATGTTTATAGCGATTAAATTAATTCAAACTTATATCAAATTCTGTGCAAAATCATTCAGACATTCCACTTGAGTCTAAATCAATTAGATAAGAGTCACTCCAAGTAAACTTTTTTCATAACTAGACATTAAGTTTTACAAATAAACTTGAGAACAAAATCTTAGATTTTGTTGAAAGTTATAGTTTCTTAATATCATTGCGTTTATAAATTAAATTTGGTATTTAATTAAAAAATTATTAAAATAAAATTCAATATACATTATATCTTATTTTGATAAATACAGCAAAATCTGTCGTAACTATGTCTGCAATTCTTAATCACTTTTTTGAACATTCCTTAAGTTTTAATTAAGTGACTTCGAGTAAATACAATATATTGAGTGAACTAAACATGAAAAATGAGTTGAAATATTATATAAACTCCTATTTGTAAGAATTTTCTAATCATGAACTTTCACAATTTTTTATATTGAGTTCATTTTCTTTGATAGCCTTTAATTTTATGAATGAAACTACAAGTACTGTATAATTACATATTTATTGTTTGATAAATCCATTAATTTGAACCAAATATTTATCAAATTTATATTCAAGGATTTATTGATTATACAAAAAATTGTTTTTGTTTGGGTTTTTCAGCAATATTTATATTTACAGTTACTTATACAGAGCTATAGTTTCGTAAGAGTCGAACAAACTTGTGATCGTATTTCGAAAGCATCACATGGCTGTCCCTTTTTCAGAAGCAATGTTTATCAGCACAAATATTCTCTAAATATAGAGTGCATAACACATAACTAATTTTTATGTACCAGTACTACTAGATTTGCAAATTACTGCAGAGAAAATTAAATACCTGAACCTCATTATTGATTAAAAGTAATTTTATACTTTTGTTTGATTGTGTTTTAATTAATTTTGAGATATTCACTAAAAGACTGGTTACTCTACTTGTTAGTCAGTCTGCTCAGTACATACATTATTAATATATTTATATTCCAGTATTTGTTATAAAAAGGCATTAACCTGTTGATGAGGTCAAGGTCAACATTTAAGCGCTTTTAATAAATGATTTGATTATTAACTGTTTGAAATCTTAATAACATCGCATGACTTCTAATTCTATGTAAGCATTTCTAATCATCTAAAAAGTTGTTTACTATTTTCCTATTTGAATGACACTATATTTCGTTATAATCGAGATCGAGATCGGGGACATTCATGACATAAGAAAAAATGAGATTTTTTACTGAAGATAAATTATGTGAGCTGTGGAAAGAGTTACTGAAGAATCTCTTCCATGTGTACAAAGTCTTGTTTTTGTGACGATATTTCAGTGCTTGTCCTCAATTGCAGCTTCAGTGCAAACCCTAGTTATTCAGATTTGTTAAGTCATTGGCAAGTTTTTAATATAGACTGAAAGCAAATATTATCTTTTGCTTCCGTATCTTTATATAGAAATTGAAAAAATCGAAAGTTTTGTAGTTCAAAAAAATCCACATATTTTATGACAAACTTTTCGTCAATAATTAATCGTTTTTAGCTCGAGTTGACATTTATGGCTTAATAATGAGCAAAAAGCTTAAAACTTTTTTTTATTGACATTACTGTATAATTGTGTCACTCATGCGGAGTTCACTCCAAACACTTATACATTACCATTACATTAGAGTCAACACATTCAATAACATTTAATACATGATAGCTGTGCAACACTTGTCTTCATCCAAATTTCAAGTCTAATTAATTTTTAAATTGCTTTTTATCAAACATTTTAGTTCATAAGATACAAAAGATTTATTTAAGACTTGATTGAAAAGATTGTCAAACAATGGACAAAACAGATAAACTTTTGCACAAATATTAAACCTTAGTTTGATTTATTCCTGACATTCATGTTTTCGTTTGAACCCAAGAAATATCTGAATAGAATTAGCCGTTGGAGCAAAACAAGGTTTGTCTCATTCTTAGAAGTTGTTTAAGTAACTATAGCTGACTGTGTGCTATGTTTGGTTCACCTTCAGTCTCATTTGAGCAAATCATAATGATATAGTATTTATGCAATATTACATTACGAGCAACCATTGAAACCAACCACTTTCAGCCAATGATACCATTCTTTAAGAACTAATAAAACAAATGCTATACATGAATGTCTAATCATTGCGAGCTATTTATTGTATTCAAGAAATCATCCATCAATCCAAAGATTGCTATAATTTTGACTTTTAATCAGTTTGAAAGTCGAGTTTACTTAAGCTCAAACATTTTTGCCTATATTCCAATTCTTCAGTTCTTTAACTGTTTCTATTAATAAAATTGAAGATTTCGCAAAGTTTTTGTGTAAGATTTATTAAAAAAAGAAAATCAGATAAGTTTAGTATAAGCTAATAGAGAAATAACTAAAAGTATGTAAATATTTTCGCTTAATAGTTTGTTATCTGTATTCCTATCAAATTCAAGTACTTCTCTCAAAATCCCAAAATAAATTGATAAATGAGTGACTCAAACAAAATTATATTCAATAAAAAATAGTTAATCTATATTTTCACTATCATTCAACTTATGTTTGCCTTTTGTACTAAATATTAAAATTGTTTGAAGTAAACAATTGGTTTTCATTTACCTCAGTTTAATCGATAGTTCCAAATATGTGAACGATTTCAGTAAATATTTTGTTTGTTTTTTCTCATAAAATAATGATTGATTAAAATTGGCGTTATATGAAATTAATACAAATCTTTTTATACGAATTTATTTATAAAGTTTAAATGCTATCAAAGAATTTAAAGTACAGTATTATTTCTAAATACTATGACTTGAAGTAAACCTTTTAATTACTTTGAACAAACGCTAAAAGCGAATTCCAAATATGACATTAAAAACTAAATACTGATTACTAAAGAGCGGAAAATATGCACACAAAAATTAAAAATATGCACACAAAAATTACAGTCTCACCACCAATTTAGTATCTCTTCTGTGCATACATTTATACATTTCTTTATACACTTCTTTATACATTTATTGAGTTTATAAGTTATAAGTTTTGATTAAAAAAAATTCTTCTCTGGGTATTTTAACTAAAAATAAGTATATTTATTTATGTTATTTTGAAAATATTTCTTAGCATTCATTTTTAAAATTATTATAATTTTTCAAACTAAAAATTAAGATTTTGTGTAAGATATCATTTTGAGTTGAGTATAAAATAATTTAAAAATCATAGGATTGCTTAAATAGATTTGATTTAGGTTTTGAGAATTTGAGAATTTTTGCTGTTATTCGAACATTTTAACATTATATGCTCCATACGAAGTACAATCACTCCCAAAATGTTAGTGCAGTTATCTGTATGCAAAATTCAGAGAAGATGCGGATTTATAACGGACTGAGAAATTATTTAGAAAATACATGAGTTTTATGAAAATACTTCTAATATTGACTCAAAACTTAGTTTTTGAATCACTTATTCTATACATAATCACCTCATTAATGACTCTCTAATGATTTTATGTCTTAATGTTAGGTCTCTTACGAGTTTGAATAAAATAAAATTTTCAATAACTAACGATTAATTTAAAGTCAAAATTTATTAATGTCTGGTCCCTTATATTTTACCCCTACGTGGTACACTGGATCATCCGGAATGAAGAAGGAACTTTTTGGGAGTAGCTGTACAAGTGCTTTGCTATAAAGTGCGTCAGACTGTACTTGTATTTGATATGAAAATATTTAGATAAAATATCTTCTTTAAATCCAACGAAATAGTTTGCATATTCACTCATTAATTATGTGACTAAACTAACTAAACATAAAGTTACTGAATTTTTTCTTCTTTTAATACAATAGACTAGAATACTATACACAGTAATTTATAAATTAGTATAATATTTAAGAATAATATGCGACAAAAATAAAAATATTTAAAAAAAGTTGTAAATTAACTTTTATTTTTGAAGTAGTATTGAACACAATTAAATTTCAATATTTATCCAGTGATTTTTCAAAATCACGATTAATGATTCGAAATTTTTTTTATCAATAATAATAATAATAATAACCAGTCATTCAGTCCCAGGCAGTCACTCGACTCTTGATCTAGACTTTCGAGCAAAAGTAAAATACCTTAGAAATTGTAATATTATTACAGATATTGTATTTACCTTAAAGAAGCATTACATGCAAAAATCACAAACCTTTAGCTGTTTCACAATGATTTTTAAAGAAATATTTAGAGTTTAAAAATGATTTAAATTAAATATGCATTATTTTGATGAATAATTAAATTTTATAATTAGAATAAATTGATATTATTGACAGATTTAAGACTAAAGCCTTGTCTTTTAAGACATTTTATACTTGTTTTGAAAACTTATAAATAACTAGTAAATCATTATCTTAATAAAGTCTCATTTTTTATTATGTCTCACATTAAATTGAGCTTAAATTGCAAGTCATATTTCATTATTTGTACGCTTGGCTCTCAGCCAAGTATCTGTTTTTGTTTTATAGTTTATGTTTAATACGAAAAAATTTACAAAATTACTGGAATTTTCTTAAAGTATTTAACGTTATTTTTTAATCTAAATAAATACCAAATAATAAATTGAGCTCTGAAGAAAAAATTCTATTTTTCATTAGAAATTTTTTGGCATTCATCGAAGTTATTCAGAATAACTTATTTTAAGGCATTTTTAGGACATTACTAAAGAATTTCTCAAACAAGACAACAACTTATAATTAAAGATAAGAAAAGTATTGAATTGAAAATATTATCAAAAATTTGTACATAAGCACCTGTACTGCAAACGCAGTTAATATACACCAGATATACATTTAATCAAACCTTTACTTGAGCAACAAGTCTGAGATTTGAATAAAGTTTTGATTTCCTCTCATTTTCTATATTGACGTCATTTGAAGCACTTTACTGCCAATATGTGTAATCTTGTAATCGTTTGGATTTCTTTCACAAATTAAGTTGTTTTCAATATTTGTTAACTTAATTAATCATAAATAAACATTTGATAACTAAACGGTTGTAAAAATTCATTCAAGGTTTTGTTCATAGGCTGTCATCACCTTTATTTTCAATTCGGATAATTTGATTCAATTTAGACTTTAATATCTGAATGGATTGGAGATGAACTCAATTTCTTTAGAATTCATGTCAATGAATACAGTGTTAATACATAATGTATTTTGTTTGAGTCCATCACTCATTCATTTTGACTAAAAATATGCAAAAATATGCAAAAATAAGGCAAAAGTAGGAAAAGTATAATTTTTAAATAAAATAGCTTTAACTGTAAGAAAACCGAAATGCGTTATGTTTTTTTGAAAACACAAAAGCAACTTAATTAAAAGTTTTGCTTTTTATTAGTGTTATATAGAAAAAGTTCAGTCAATCAGATTTAAGCAATGTATCAAAAATTATTAAGCTCCAGGGAGGGGATCATTTTGAAAATTCTAAATTGCCCAAGGTTGGTCCAGGGGGAGTAAACTTACCTGTCTTGAATGGCAATTTTTTCCACAGATAAGTTTTCCCTCTAAAAAAGTACAAATTACATTTTAATGTTTGAAAGACACAGTAGTTAAATAGAGAAATAGGTTCAATAATTTAAATAGTATACGGTATATGGTTTAATTTCATATTTACTTGAGGCTAAAAATGTTATCTATATTCTATTTCACTTGGATAATTTCGGCCAAAAATCCATGGCAGGGGGGTCTAGAAGTCACTTGGGCTACCAGTCTACCAAGGGTAATTTTATCACTCTAGGGGGGGACTACCAGGATGCTACGACCTACAAACCAGCCTTGCTTATGTCTGCGGTGTATGTGTTATCACAGTTGAAGATATTGTTAAAAATTAGAATTGGCTTTAGTTTAGAACATAAGGTATTCAAAATTAATTAAAAGTGTGATTCATTTTGAACTTATTTATATATACCATTCATTTGACGTCAAACACGATATTTTAATCAAGATATTTGTTTACCAGACAAATAGCATTACGTAATTGCGATGAAATATTCAAAAATGCGATTTAAGTCTGTAATTATTTGTTTACATTCCTAAAAAACACAGATTTAGGCTGAATTTAAAGACAATGGTTTTGATTGTTACGCGTTGAGTTATTTAAAGAGATTACCAGACAGTGAGATATGCAGACTCTCTTCTGGCAAGTGAGATGTGACCCAAATTACTCATTACTTGCATTGAGAACCTGTACTCTCTTTTACTCTTTCCTCGATATAAGTTTGATCTGATCATAGATTTCAAGTGAATGAAGACTTATTCTCAAAAAAGATGACACAATGACTTCGCAAATATTTGATTTAAAGCAAATAGAGCTGCATATAGATTACTGTGCACTACAGCTATAGATCAAAGCAAGCGTTGATCACTCTGTTCGAAAGTCACACGTATTTGTAATCCTATGATTATTGCTTTTACAAAAACTCATTTTTCTTATTTTAAAAATTTTAATTAATTTTTTAAAATTTGTAGAACTATTATTTCAAGTTTTGAAAGTTTAAGTGAATATTATCAATAAATTAAGTCAATCATTCAATGTATTATATGTTGAATCTTCTATTTATTTGGTATGAGATCAAAAAGAATTTAAGCTTCAAATTGGATTTTGTACATTAATATCTCAACAATAAATTAGTGGAAGATAGTATATTATATTTTGCATGTTAGATCGCAATTTTTATCCTGTATATTTATTTAAAATAAACGAGATTTTTAAAATTTATAATTTTTTAATTAAAATTTTTTTCTATTCTCTTAAGATATTTAAAATTGAAGATAAATTCAAAAATAGATATTTTAGAAATGTTAGAAATAATTGATACTTTGTTTTTGTTGAAAATGCTCCAAATAAATGAGTAAACAATAGAAGGATTGAATCAGTATTAAAGGGAAAACAGATAGTGCGGTATTAAAAGGAGAAGTAAATAAGATTACAACATATACTGGTTAAATATTGCAACTTTCGAGCACTGCTATGCATGCTATACATACAGGCATAGCATGTTCTGGTTCGAGACGCCCTTGTCTTCATGTCATCCTCAAGGACTCGCAATCGTTTTTATCTGCTTCTCATTCACTAATTTTAGAACTGATGTTCGTATAACTCGATGTAACTTTAGTAGTATATAAAAGTAAACTTAGGTTATGCTGTATTTGATGTGCATTTTTAATGTGAAAAATGTGTCTATTTTTAAGGTCTATTTAAAGACTCATATTGTTTGAGTTTCTCCCGATTTTCCTTTAATATTAAATAACAGACAGTAAAAGTTTAGGGCTTTTTCCTGTTCTAAAAAGGAATTGAGTTCTATAGAGTAGAATCAGTCTAAGAATAACTATACAATACTGTACCGTACATTGCATTACAAGTCTATTGAACATAAAGTGACTGCCAATGATTTTTAAGCCTTATTTATTCCAGTTTTAGCCTTTCTGTTGACCCCTATTTGTATATTGAAAATCAATTTAAGAATAAGGAACTATTGGTGCTGACCATGACTACAACCAACCAGTAATGTCGGTCTCACGGTCAGGGTCACAGTTACGGTCACCCTCACGGTCAGACTCACGGTCACATTTGGTTGGCATCAACTACTAGTACAGTAAGTTTATGGCACAATAAACTCAGTTAACTCTAACTTATTCCGGATGTCTGCTAAACCTTCTCTCATTCGGCAAAACTGTTACCCTATTATATAACATACAAAAAGTGCCAAAATTTACAGTAAGTATATGCTGTACTGGAAATCAATCCATAATACAAAATAAAGCAAACATAAATCAATCGCCAAAAAGTATAGCGCTAAAGGTGTGAGAAGTGTCTCAGAAGTAGTGAGATATGTTAGCTCTGACAGTGACATATGACAAGCTGTCCAAAGGAGACCATGTCCGCCCACTATCTCTACAATCTCTCTATTTTTATCTTCTTTTAGAATTTTGTTTTTTTTATTTGTTATTTTTTTATCTGATGTTATCATTAATTCAGGTTTAATTTATTGCAGAATTCGCTTATTTATAAATAATTCATTGAAATCAAAGAATGATTCACGAAGAAAGAGATCCAAATGCCTTCACTCATAAAATTTGAAATGCTTTTAAATGCTTTTAAATGTTAACAAAAAATTAACTAAAATCGGGTTTTAGTGAAACTAACTTATAATATAATAAGTTATACAATAATTTTTTACGCTTTTTGATGAATTATTATTTTGAATATGATATACCTGTACCAGACCTGTACATACAGTATAATTACTTTGAATACCATACCTCTATCTGCTATTACTAAAAATTAATACATTTGACGTAACCTAATATAACTCTAACAATTTATATAATAAATAAAATTAAGCTTAAATTTCATTATTTAGAATCCATTTTTAAGTATAAATAAGTTTTTATTTTACATATTTTTTGAATCCAAACAGAATTGATTTTAAAAAAATGATAAAAGGATAAATTTTCAAAAAATTTTCTAAATTTGATTGAATAGCTGGCCTATGTTGGAGTGCACCCAATCGTAACGGTCGGTGCAATGATTTGCTAAAAACAGGAGTCACAAAAGATGAATGTTGTAATGGTGTCGATAGTACTAATTATGGTATCGCCACAACTGCCTATAGCCCTGAAGACTTGAAGAGCGGGCAGTTATTCTATTACAGAGCTCTAAGAGGTGGTGTTCCGTGTACTCCATGCAAATGTAACTTTTTTATCATTAAGTTTAATTAATTTAAAGCGTAAATCAATTTAATTATTTGCAAATCTCTTAAACCAATGAATTTGTAATGTATTGATAGCAACCTGTGAAGGCGTTCAATGTGGGTCTGGAAAGAAATGTGTGGTAAAACAGGAACGCGAACCGGTATGCGTTTGCTCTCCTAAATGTCCTCGTCGTAAGAGGAGATTGGGCTCAGTCTGTGGTAAGTTTAAAAAATGTAAAACCTTATCATATGATGAAAAGGTTTATAATGAACTGCAACAAAGAATAAAAATAATAACTTCTAAAACGATGTAATGAACAAATTTAGGAAGCGATGGTCGCACCTATCGGCACATTTGCAGACTTCTCAAGAGAAAGTGCCGTAAGGATATTACACTATCAGTTGCATACTATGGCACATGTCAAGGTATATGCACTACATATACTTAATTATAGGTTCAATGAATGAATGATCGAAACCAATTTTCAACTCGAGTATAATTTTCGTTCTTTGAGCGCAAGTTTTAATTTCTCGCATTCATCTTATTTTTAAAATTTTTGCATTATTATTATTTTCTTTTCTTTTTTAAGAATCATGCGATAAAGTGCGTTGTGTGGAAACCAAGACATGCATATTAGACCATAATTTGAAGCCTCATTGTGTGCGCTGTAAGCAATACTGCCCACCTATCAATCCTGGTGTTCGTCCAGTTTGTGGAGTCAATAACGCCACTTATGCCAGTTATTGCAATCTTCAAAGAGATGCCTGTCTTTCAGGCAAAGCTATTCAGGTTGCATATAGAGGAGAGTGTAGGGGTGAGCCTATGTTATATGTTATCAGCTCTGTCTTCAATCTTATCTATTTTTATTATAACGTTAGCTTTAATGCTGAGCTAATACCATGACGTACAGGTATACGGTATACTTTACTATGCAATACATTACTAACTTATAAGTTCTAATACAAGAGCATAAATCACTCCTTAACACAAAATATAGAACATTTACTATAATTAAAATAGTAATGCATGTGATATACAATATTGACTCCTAGTTTGAACCCCTTAAAGAACACTTCGTTGCATTTGATTACAACTGTCGACTCTTCTTACAATACAAATTGGTGGTACACATGAGGCCACTCTTCTAAAAGATATATATTTAAATTTGAAACACGTTTAAAACATTGAGATTTTCTTAAAACCAAATGTTTGAAGAATATAAAGAAAATAAAGTTAAAAAACCTGTCTATCGATTATATTTCGCTTTACAAAATTTACGTTTACGCGAGACTAATAACTAGATAACAAAATATCTAAAGTTTGATGATTTTGTGCAGTAATGCATTCATAGTCTAAGTCTACCGATTGATATATTGAGCCAGAGTTAGCTTAAAACGCATATCAATATTACACTATTATTATGACGTCTCTTCACATTTTGTTTAAGTTTTTATAATCACTGCTAAACCTAAACCTTGATCAGAGCTGAACAAAGCTCAATACAGCTCAAGGCTATACTTGTGCTTCAATACTTATAGCTCTTAATAAGTTATGTTTTATTTATTGCTTCATTAGGCGTAATGACAATTTTGCAAATATGAAAAATAATAATTTTATTCGTATGTCGCTCTGGAACCTCACAAATTACCTCAAATTACTTGAATTCTTCCTAGCATTGCCACCAAACAGTTTATTACTATTATAGACAGACTATTTCAGACACATTATTACTATTATAGTATAAATAATAGTCTAAGTTTCAACAATTTTTATGCATTAGACTAAGTCTGGTTTTATAAATAAGTCTAGTCATAGACGATGCATAGGATGCATAGTCATAGTCATAGCCATCAAATAGAAATATTTTCATTGTTCGATCAAATCTATTATTAATGGTGTCGTGTTTTTACTTTTTGTTGAAACTTTCGTTTTTTTCACTAACAGGTAATGCCAGTTGTTCTTCGATTAATTGCAACCGTAACAGAAAATGCTTGATTGACGTGCAGAACAATGGAGAGCCGCGCTGTGTTACGTGTCCGATGCCGTGTCCGCGACACTTATCGGTTAATAAGGATGTCGACAATAATAAGTTGATTTGCGCTTCAAATAATGTCACTTATTTGAACTGGTGCTCAATGATGAACGAGGCCTGCAGTTCAGGCATATATTTGCATGCAGTGACAGGCGGACCGTGTAATGAAGCTCATAATGAAGGTAATGCCAACTCAGACAAACTCAACTCATTGAGACTTTTAGACAATAGAATAGTGCTGTTGAACAACAGGTTCGACAATGAGATCGAATCATTGACTCGTCAGTTAAATAGAGTTTAACGGGTCTCTATATATGACTTGAGGCGATCTCACAATGCAGGTGTACTCTGTTGTATGGCTGCCCACAGATTCCGACATGACATTGTGCACTCTCTGCTTGTTTATGACCTTTCCCTATATTAGCCTCTTTTTATCACGAACTAGAGTGCACACTACTGCGGACGTCTCTTTTCATTATTTAGCCTCTCCTAAAATGGTATTCTTAGTGATCAAAAAAATTCTGAGCTCTTTTTCTTTTTACCACTGCGATAGTTTTCAGACCATAGCTGTGCTCTTTTGGCGTACAATTGACATGTCTAACAGTTATTGCATTGTGTACCGAAATACTAGACGCCCGTCCCTTATAAATAGAATGTGGCACACCTTAGTCTGTCGGACTTACCTTTTAATGTAAGCTCAATGATTCAATTGGTTTTGTACACTATTCTCAATAAAAACACGAATACGAATACAATCTTATTATTTCGTCCAAAACTTTTAGCACTTGTTTCATTGTACGATTCAAATCATTCAAATTATACCAATTTTGCCTTTCGTTTATTAGGTTTAATGCTTAACACTATTCAAGAAAATAATGTTATACCCATCACCTTATTCAAGATCAACACTAACGCTAAAATTTCACCCAAGAGATGAACCAAAACTTCGTCAACAAAATGTATGATTTGATCATTAAAACAAATGCTAAGACTTTACACATCTATTGGCAAAAGATATTTCATGTGAACTTCATATTTATAATTTATAAATTACTTAAACAGTACAACTTTATTACATCTCACCATTTATTGTATATTTAAATATTTAATAACTTTAGTTTAACTAAAACTAATTTAATTTTACATTCAATTGATTCTCTATTTAATGTAAAGTACTATCAATTTAAAAATGCATTTCAAAAAATGTTACAGCACAGACATCTAAACATCCTATACTTCATGTGAACAATTTTACCTCAAAAAATATTGGCAACAATGTAGTCTCTCTTTTATAATTGAGCTAAAAGACATTTATTAACAATAGATATAAAATGGGAGAACATGTAAAAATTTGTTTGATTTAGAACCGAATTAACTCAAATTATTCTTATTATTTGAATTACCATTTTTGAATGATAGCACTCACTCTCTTTGATAATTTCTAGTTTGCATTATACAGGTATTAACATTATATAAATCATTAAAAACAAAAAACTATGATTTGAGACTTTAAGAATTGTTTTTGAGTAATAAAAATATTCAGATTTAAGCAATTGTTCAGTTAATCATAAAAATAGTTTTTTCAGTTTAGTTCGATTATAAATAATGATTCGATTAATTCGATTAATTCGATATTAATTTCGAAAGTTTGCATAACTTTCAGTATCTAAATATTTTTAATGAATTGGTTCAGATTTTGAGCATTTATTTTATATGTGTTACAAGTATTATAAATGGTTTTAATAGTTTTTTCTTAATGAATTAAAAGTTTTGCAGTATTAGATTTAATTATTATTTTATTTTTTCAGTTTAAGAGGTTGTGATTGTGGAAAGTTTTACTTAAAGTCTTAAATCATTATCATTTCATTATTACGTTTATTTTTCGGGTAAATTCATTTATATCTTCATGTATTTAATAATAGTCACAATTGACTTAATTTTACAGCTAATTAAGGCATTAAATGCCTATTAAAAGATATTCAAATAATTAATAGGTTTTCTTATTTAGATATCTGTCGCATAACTAATTTCATAAAAATAACGATACAATTAATTTTCAAACAAGTATTGATATAACTCTATAGATTAGAATTAAGTGATTGAAGAATTTGTTGTCTCCGGTGTTCTTGATTTTGTATATCAATTAATTGAATTATTCGATCATTTATTTTTACTTTTGAAAGTTTGAACTTTAATGCATGTTTGAGTCGATATAAATAAACAAATTTATTTGGATTATAACAAACTAAACTGAAACTTACTCCACAAATACCACTGAATTAAAAGATGTTGTAAACCACTTTTATTATACAATGTACTAGGTATATTTAAAAAAGCTCTGTT
>JAUJYT010000964.1:0-13942 GCA_033996565.1 Nanhermannia nana
TAAAATCCATGTGGAGGCCAAACCTCCACATTGACTCTCAAGTGTGGTCAGTACATACTATCCTACATACTCTTGGCCATCACTGGATTGACTGTATACCTGATTTATCCCAATATCATATGTCTGAAGAGTGCTAGAAGGAGGTTCTGGCGGTCCGCCTCAAATTGAGATCACATTCGATTCGATGGCTTCAGAATCGCAAAAACCATTGGAAACTTTAATCCTAAACATATTTCTAGACAAACATTCAATGCTCTTATTTGTTGCGTTGGTCACTGATTCCCATTTGGTATCAATGAAGTTGAATTTCAATCTTCAAATCAATGTTAAAAATAATTAAAAATTCTTAATCTCTAAAGCTTTAAAGGAATCGCTTCAATACTGAATCAACAGAGCCCTCGACCGTATGCGGACAATAATTATTATAAGTTAAGTTTTGCAGAATATTCAGTGCAGTAGCTGTTGTCTATATTTTAAAAATAAGTTTTATTTATTTGATAAAAAATTTATAGATTTTAAATTCAAATACAATTTACATTTTTTACATTAATAATGAGAACTTTAATAGTAAACGAAGCCTCGTCTTCATCATTCGGGTTCTTAAACGTTAAACTATAAACTCCTGCGTGTTTTTTTTGAACTGATTGAATCCATAAAATAGCTTTATTTCCATCTCTTATTAGTGTAATTCCATCTGATGCCTCATTAATTGGTTTTCCATTTAGCTTCCATTGATATTCAGGTACTTGATTTCCAGATACTTCAGCCTCATATCTAATTGGTTTCCCAGCAATGATTTCTTTGTCAACCGGATTTGCATTTAAAATATTAAAGGAAGCATTTTTTGGCCTAATAATTGTCAGTTGACTTGGCTTTAATAGAAGATTAAAAGTTAATTAGCTTTTTATAATAAATAATGAAAATTATTTAAAACTTTTCAAATCTATTCTTTAGGAATAATTTCATATTTGTTTTGTTCATTTACAAAAATTTTAAATGTTATCCCTGTAAAAATTTCACTGGTTTAACATGGGCTTCGGTGAGATCTCCTCTCATTAGGGAGTTGGCTGAAGAAAACGTTTTTTTTAAAGAATTTATAAAATAACGTTTTATTGCTTTCAAAAAATTCGATTGATATAAAACAAAATTGAATGTTTGCATTCAATAAAATTGATAGACCAATCACAACCGTAACCAGAGGGGGGCTATAGTCCCCTAAAGATTTCAAATTGCCATATTTGAATTAAAATTCTAATTAATTTTGTCACTAAAATTGCTAAAAATCATTGTTAGAGTAAAATTATATTATTTAAAATGTTTCACTTAATAAATGTTGATCTTAATAGACAATTGTTATGATTTAGTCCCTCATAACCAAAAAATTCTGGTTACAGTATTGACACGAATAGAAAATAAATTATATCAGAATTGAATTTCAAGGATTAATAATTTGTGAAAATCTCATTCCGTTATAAAATGCATACACGTATTACCAGAATTTAAATTAAGCAGAATTAGTACTGTAATAAATTTTGTATAATTACCAAAGTATAATACCTTTGAAGGTTTACCTCTTCCCACTCCATTAATAGCGGAAACTCTAAACTCGTAAACGTTTCCGACCTTAAGCTTATCAACAGTTGCCTTCAGTTCTGTACTAATAATACCACTCGAATACCAAACGCCATTCGGTGGCTCTTTCTGTTCAACGAAATAAGAAATAACAGGACTTCCGTTATCTCTTTTGGGTTTATTCCATTCCAATACAGCCAAACCTCTGTCCTCAACAACTCGTAAATTCTGTGGCTTTGAAGGCAGATCTCTGTACACAACTGTTTCTTCCAAGACTAACGGGTCAGAAATGCCGTATTTATTAATAGCTCTGACTCTAAATTTATAACTTTGTCCTGCAATTAGATATCCGATAGTTTTCTTCGTTTTTGTTGTATTGATTGCAATAACCCATAAATCATTTTCAAGTTTATCGATTGTATATGAGATCGACTTTGCGCCACCAGTTTCTTCAGGTGGTGACCAATTCAATGTGACTGTGTTTGGTGTGATTGAAGATGCAATTAATGGGCCGATTGGTGGCGAGGGTCTGTCTAATACTTCAATCTCAAAGTTAACACTATCGGTACCTTAAATAATATAATATCGACAAAAAGGTTGAATTTATCTAAACAATAGTTATTTTATAAAATTTTAAACACATTTTTGTATTAAATATCATATTAAATTTTGTTATCACAAACTGTATCTAGCATACATGCGCTATGTCCGGATCTTTGGGTGGGGTAAGCTTTCAGAAATTCTTAACCCCCCCCCCCCTTCCCGGAGGGAGGGGGTCTAAAACTCGTCGGTTTTCTAAGACAATTCATTTTCGAGACCGCGTTAGTCCTTTAGGGTAAAATTTTAATCAAATCTCAATTTTTAATCTAAATCAAAGATGGGACAAGGCATTTTTTTATTTTTCTTAAAAACATCAAAGGGGATTAAGGGAATCACTTTGGAAAAACTTCTAAAAAGTCAAAGGAGGGATCAAGGATTTAGAGAATTTGAGATTTTGAAAATCTTGGGGGTGCGCACCCTAAGCAAACCCCTACCTTGCGCATGTATGACACTGTCAAGACTTGGCTCTTATTTGTACCGAATAAGAATTTAAAATTATTTAAGCTAACACATTGCAATTAATTGTAACACAGTTAATTGTAATGTTTAATATTGATTTGAAGGAACTTAAGTTAATCCATAGTTAAACTTTATAATGATTTACCACTTGTTTCGAGAAAAACGATAATCATAAATAGTTTTTAAATTTAATTATTTCCTAATTTTATATTATTTTTCTAATAGGTTTTATGGTCTCTGAAGAGGTCCAATAAAGTTCAATAATAAAACATCAAATTAAAAATACTTTATTTGAAATAAACTTCGTTATCAATTGATTCAAACCTTAATAGTTTCGAATACAGTGTCGAAAAAACAAATTAATGGCTCATTTGATACCTTGAGAATTAGTGGCGACCATAGTGTAAATTCCTTTATCGATAGCACGCGAAGCATTTGTTATCACAAATGTTTTAAAGGGCTTAATCCTATCAGTTTCATTCACCCTTTCAACAGACTTATAATATTCAATGGTTGGCTCCGGACATCCTGAATAAGACAATTCAAACCTAATTGTATCTCCACTTACAACAGTTACATTTTTGAGTTGCTCTTTCAGCAAAACAGGTGGACTACATGGGGGCAGTTTAGATGATTTCATGAATTGTAGCAGCAATACTGGCGCGTCTGTTGCTGATTCACATTCAATATTGTCGGGCGCTTTTAGATTAGTGCTTATAAGTTCTCCAGTTTCAGATCCGGGCCGTGGAGGAGAAACAATTGGTATATATAGTGACGAACAACTTATAATCTCATTCATTGTTATGATTATTAACGTTGGAATTGATTTGCTTAATGTCGAGATCGGTTTCATTATCGAACTTGTCTTTGGGTTAATAATTATTTATTTTTAATCCTTAAACAAGAATATTCTCAATCAAAACTCACCTCTTTTAGGAATATTTGTTGTGCAATAAATTAATTACATGTAAATTAAATAATTATATATAGTAATAGTTCTGCAGTAGATATCATTTATATCTGATTTATATAATACAGATGTCAAGTAATTTGATAGCACTCTAACTGTTTAAAACTTTTTGAAGAATAACTATTTTACTGTTCTATTGTTTGAGACAATTATTATTCGTTTAGAATATTAAGTAAACTACAGTTGAAGAGTCATTAGTCAAACGGATTGAGTTTTGTTGAACTAATTTTAATATTCAGTTAAAAATAGCTTTTTTACACAATTTTGTAAAACTGGAACTAATTAAATATTATATCATTAATTCTCATAAACATTTACCTTTTTAAAGACATTATACAATTAGTTGTCATTCTTCAGAATTAATGTCTTCTTTCTAACAGTCAAAAAACTTACCTTTGATTTGATGTAAACAAAAATATTAAAATCCTATTAAGCAGTTATAAACTGCATATAAATGAGCACTCAATGACTGGATTGACTGCTGGTATGCGTCAGTAACGCAAAAACTGAATTACATTTCGCGATAATATCCTTATAAAATGGAATTTGAATAGTATTTGTATAGTTTGCACACATTATATAAAATTTATAAAACTTTCGCTGCATTTGATTTTCCTTAAAGCAAATAATAATTTTCTGAGGTAATGGTTTCCTGAGGTAATGGTTTCCTTAAATATATGCTAAATGTTTAGTGTGTGAAATCCTAATGATTGGACACATCATCTCTCCTAATGATTGGTAACTAATCCTTAATCCTTAATCCTGTAAAGCATTGAACCAAAGCTCTCCTCCAAAGTTGGGGTCATCTTTGGCTCCGCTTGAGCGCAATCCTAACGCTTCCTTAATATCCTCTTAAATGCTCTCATTTTCCTCATCGGCTGAAGGCATGCATGGCATCAAATCCTATATTAAAATCCTTTCCATTAATTAAAGCACTTTTCCTCTTGAGGTTTGCAAATGCACACAAAAATTGGTTTATTGTTATTATATATTAAAAGTCACTGTTTTTTCAATCAAATAATGGTCACAAATATGTGGATCCGGCTCTTGAAGATTGAAAATATTAGTCATTTTTCAAAAACTTGATCCTTATTTGTATAGTTATTTGTGTTTTAAAAAGCATTAAATTTTTGGGACATTTACTACACATCCGCACATCCGTTAAATACTTAAGTTTAGGGAATCCGAAGATTTCAATCAAAATTGTTTTGTTTCAATTGAATGTTTTGTCACATTTAAAAAGATAGAGAAAAAATAATAATTAAAAGAGAAATAGCGGTTAATAATTAGTTACAGAACAACATCAATGGGTATTTCGTGTATAATATAAATATATAATTAAATATATTCAAAATGAATATTTAGTTTAAAGTTCATGTGAAATATTTAGTTAATGAAGAAAATAAATGAAAACTTTTTCTTTTAAATGCCAAAAAAATTAAAAAAAATTAATAACTGTAGAAATCAAAGAAATCGAAAAACAGCAGAAAATTAAAGTTAAAAAATGATTAATTTTTTCTAATAATGTTTTTTGTTGTTATCTATAGTTTTTTTATTGCTTTTTGGCTGATATACCGATCATCAGTTTGTGAGACATCAAATTCATCAAAAATTTTCTCTTCATTTCTTCTCTCCTTTTGTTGATTTTGTATTATATTTGTTGCGACACAAAAAGCGGGTTAAAAAAGTGGTTATTTTGAAAGAGATCGCGATCGTGAACGTGAACGAGATCTCGAACGGGAACGAGACGGAGATCGGGAATGATTACGCGCTGGACTATAAGTGGGCGAACCGCGGGTTCTTCGCGGCGGCGAATATGAGCGCGAACGAGATCGAGAACGTCCACCACTACTGCCGCCATAGTCTTCACGGACTCGAATATATGCCACTTCGCCCTTATTGTGATTAATTAAGAAAATTAAGAATTAATTACATGATTAAAGTCTAGTTTAGGACCTAATGACAGAAAAAACAAAATACTTCATGAGATCTGAATCGCGAGTCGTCTAACTTTTTGACCGCATATTTCATGTCTTCGTATCTCAAGAACTCTACGACACCACTGCCATCCTTGAAGACATCTGCATAGCAGACATCTCCTGCTTCTCTCATATGATCCTTTAAGTCCTGCCACGAACCGGTTGGAGGCAAACCTTAACGCAATATAATCATTAAATAAAGATAATTATAAAACAATAGAATCATTACCTGAAACAGTTACTCTATATTGAGACCTACGAGCGGGCGGTCCTCTGCCTCGACCACTGCCGCCACCGCCGTCTCGTCCACTTGAGCCTCCGCTACCACTTCTCCCCCCCGAAGTGAATGCCCCGCCCGGACCTCTCTCTTTACCTCTCGGGAACTCTACTCTTAATTTGTATCCGTCGTAGTCATAGCCGTCTCGCGAGTGAACCGCGTCTTCAGCGTCTCTAATAATGCAAATACAAACAAAATTAATTAAAAAATAATATAAAATAAAGCCAAAAAACAAAATAAAACAACAAAACAATAGCAAAGTATCGCATAAAACACTTCAACATAAGAAACGTATTAAAAAAACTTCAATTTCAGCAAAAAAGTGGCCAAAAAATGTGGAAAAACACCAAAAAAACTAATTGACAGCGAAATTGAATTTTAAAAAATGAAATAAAACCGAAAGTTAAATGATTTGAAGTCATAAGACTTGTGCACACATTTCAAGGCCATAAAAGGGGTCAAAAATAATACTTTTTTAAGCAATTAATTAATAAAATGCCAAACAATTGAACAATCAATTGATCCAAACCTCGCGTCTTCGAACTCGACAAAAGCAAAAGGAGGTCCTCTTCTGTTCTTGAGGTCAATGAATGATATTTTTCCGAACTTGTAAAACAAGTCTTCGATGTCTTTTGTCCGGATATCTGGCGGTAAATTTCCGACATAAATGCGACAGTCGTTTCGGTGCGAACTTGACATCGATTTATGCGTTTTATTTATCACTCAACAACTCTTTTAGTTATTTATCTATTTATTATTTATTTATATATTTTTAATTAATTTTTGCGTTAATTTATTAGTTCGCAAAATGTGTGCTTTTTATGAATATTATTATTATTAATATTTTTGTTACACTTTTTCTCTCTCTAAAGGCGGCGACAAAACAGATAATAAGATACAGTATAGGCTCTGTATATGTGTGTTTGCATTTATTTAATTCTTTTTTTAAGTTTGGGTTTTAATTGTTTGTGTTTTGGTTTTGTTTTATTTGTTTGATATTTATTTTGAATAATAATTTATGTTTAAGTTATGTTTAAATTTTGATTATACTGGTGTTCTGTTAAATGGGTTTTATGTGTATTAAAGTTCTTTTAGTTTTTGCGATTGTAGTGAAACGTATGCGCGCTTTGAATACTTTCTATACTAAAGTTTAGCGCAATTTTCAAATGACTTATGGTATAAATACATTTTACTTAAAACAAATTCTCAGCAAATGTTTGATAAAAAAATGTTATTTAATTTAGTAAAACAGTTAATTTATGTCTAAAAAAGCTTATAGTATGACCACTGGTAACCGATTCAAAAAATATTTTTAGGGCACAATTGTTATGTCATTAGATTAGGCATGTGGTTTTCGGGTTTAACCCGATTAATCCCGAATCGCTTATAGAATGGGTTTAATCACGTTTTTTGCTCAAATATTGCTTTATCTTAAATATTGTTCACATTTTCGTAAATTAAAAATCTTGAAACAGATCGCTGCTTATCATTAAATGATGAACACCTAAATATGTACAAGATTTTGTATTTCAATGTAGATTTGGAGGGACATTTTCATTAATTACATGTCATTTTTGAATTTATGTACAAGAAATTGAAAATAAATTTTCCGGTTAAACCCGATAAACCCCGAAATGACTCTAATTTTTTAAACCCGATTAAAACACCCCGAATAGGCGTGAAAATTAAACCCGAAAGCCAAATGCTCTACATTAGATAATCAAAAATACATATAAAAAATGCTGACCTGCATAAGCATCAAAAAGTTATAAAAAATATTCGTTATATGGGATCAAAAAATGTTGAAAAATATGTTTAATAATCAGTAAATAGTTATGAAGTTTATTACCGGTATATAAAACATAATATTTGATGAAAGAGCTGAAAAAGTCTTCAAAAATAGTTTCAATTAAAAAAAATAAGTAAAATATTAAGGAATTAATTACAGTTTTATTTGGTTTTCATTATCAATATTTTTACATCTCTACTGAGTTATAAAAAAATCAACAAATTTGAAAAAATAGGAATCTATTAATGACTTAAATATTATTCTTATTTATCATCAGTTTCTTCATTAACAACTGGAGGCCAATCGATATTAATTTCCTAAAGACAAAGATAATTATAAATTAATTGAAAAAATAAAAAAATATAACAAACATATACCATAACATCGAGTTGTAAAATATCTGCTCTACAATTGCCTAAAATGGAACCCAAATGAGGTTCAGTGCGACCAAAATCCGAGTGAACAAACTCTTTAATATAAGTTCCGGCCTCTGTCGTCAAATTCAGCTTAAAAATGCGATCAATAGAACCCTTAAACTCATGGCTAACATCGGATTCAGTGACTCTTTCAGCCCATAACTTATAGATATGTCTCTCTCTAACCGATAGAGTTCTTCGATGCAAAACACGAATCGGAGTCTTTTGCCGAATAACCATATCATTCATTTTGGCCAACAATTCAATATCAGAATCAGTTAATGGTCTACTAATACAACACAACGCCTGATAAGTCTTAGTCTTCTCAGATTCGCCTTCTTTTAGGTCTATTTTAATACTACTTTTGCTGACAGTCTGCAGGTCTCGAACAGAAACATCATTTTGTGAGCCATTAATGGCTAAACTCATACTTAAAATCTGTTTGGCGTCTAAAACAACATCTCTTGGATTAATGACTTCGAGAACGAAGGGTCTTCCGCGGCCTAACATTCTGACGTCAACATCTTCACGACCAGAAGAGCTAAACTTTATGTCATCACAACTGACAAACAGTTTAATCTGATCGCAAATTATTTCTTGTACTGAACCCTCCATAAGTCTCTCTCCGTCTAAAATCCAAGGCGTCTGAGACAGAGTTCGGCTGAACTTCAGATATCTTCCGGCGATATATACAGAGCTATTACTCAATTGAATTGACGCTAATTTACAGTTAAATTTGCTCTCATTTAGTGTCCAATCGCTTAACACTTGTTTATCGATTACTTCCAAAGCTCTTAGAATTGATGACCGATTCAGAAACGATTTTGTCATCGATTTTCGGCATTTTTTCGGAAAAAACGTTTTCGGACTCAACTCAAAGAATTGCTGACATTCGTAACTGTCTTCTTCGTGAGTGAAATCGAGACATATATTAAACGGAGAATTGCTGTCAAACTTTTTGTTCAACTCTTTCTCTAAACGATTCCCTAAAATAACTCTAAATATGTCCTTAACAGTGAATATAAGCGAATAATCTATTCTTTTCTCGTTATTATTACTGTTAATTGACTGCAAATTATTATCAAATTTATTAATAAGTAATTCATTTCTCAAAGTTATGGAAACCGGTATCGAAACCGATAATTGAAATGAATTAAACTTATGCTCACATTTTGTTGACATCAAGTAATCTATTAATTGTTTTATTAATTCATTCAAATAATTATCTGATAATAAGCCTAAACATGAATAACAGTTTTATTTAATTAAGTCTTCAATTAATGGCAATAAATCGGAATTGAATTCATTTGCAATTATTTTCTTGAGCTCTAAGTCATCGGTTTTATAATTATTGAAATTTTTGTTATCACTGAATCGTAACAAACATTTTTCGCATAGTTTTAAATTATTATTTTTCAGATAATTAATTAAATTTATTTTGTAATCGTTATTATAAAACATTTTAAATTTATTTATTTATACGTTTATTTAAATGATTAAAATATTTGAAAACATGTGTTATTTTAGTAGAAAATGACGTCAAAAGAGGGCCGAAATTGTGCTTTTATTTTATGATAACATATGAGATG
Organism: Nanhermannia nana; assembly: GCA_033996565.1. Lineage (NCBI taxonomy): Eukaryota > Metazoa > Arthropoda > Arachnida > Sarcoptiformes > Nanhermanniidae > Nanhermannia > Nanhermannia nana. The sequence continues at coordinate 9,652 of JAUJYT010000964.1, forward strand.
AAAATTTTCGGTCAATTAAATAATTATTTCATTAATTAATTAACTGATAAAAGTTTGAATTTTTTCAAAAATTTTGGTCAAATTTTAACTATTTACTAATCATTTAATAAATGAATTTTTATTGCGATTAAAAAATAATTCAAAATAATTGTAAACTTAAAAACCGGTGAAATGAGAGAAACAAACAATTAATAGAAACTGTACTTAATGTGAAACGTATTTAATGAGCGATAACTTGAGTTTTGTTGTGATTAAGCATTGAATACAACGTCACCGATAAGTGTCTAATCATAGCTTGATTTGTATTGTTTTTAAGCATACATTAAATGAAATTATTTTTTTAAACATAAATCAATTAAATAAATAGAAACAAATAAGCAAAACGTGAAACAATGGATGACTCGAAAGCAATACATTTGAGAAGTGGTAAAAAAGTGGCGAAAAGAAATTCTTCGCCTAAAGAGTCAAACAATGCGTTAATTAATGAAAAAATAGGCGAAAAAAAGGATTTTAAGCATAGTTTGAATTCAAGCTCTAATAATAGTAATAATAACAGAAACTTTACTAATGGTTTCTGCGATTCTTTTGCTGATAAGAAGAGTAAACGCGAAGAAAATAATGTGAGTTCTGTTTCATTTATTTTAATCACTATTTATATCTATTTTCATATTTCTATTGAATTTTTATTAAAGGTTTTGTATCTTAAGTCAGCAAAACATTCACTTTTGAGTCCGTTTATTGGTTAAAATGTGTTTACTTTTAATGAGTTATTCATATTGAGATTTATTTGATTACTATTTATGACCAAAATCTGTCAAAAGAAGTTTAACTTTTGCTTAACTTTTATAATCAATTTTATTATAATTTTTACTAATTATTGGTTTAATAAAGTTTTACGTATTTTTTTAAATTTATTAATTGATTGATAAGAGCATTGAGTTTTAGATTAAATTAGTTTTCTATCAAATTATTTCAATTATAATACTATTTATGCCGTAAATTATAACAATTTATGAAACACTTAGTTATCAAAATGTTTTAACTTATCTCTTATTGACTTTAAAAATAGGAAACATTTTATTATAATTACCTTTTAATGCAATGACTTTACTTATGCAACAGTTTATCGATTTCTACATTTTTTTATCGATACTTATATTTTTCAATACAAGTCTATTAACAATAAAATTTGAATAAAATATGAATAAAGATGTTAAACAAAAATATAAAATGAATTTTTTGGTCAATTCATGACTATATTGCACAATCAAAAACTTAAAACAAGTTTTTATTGCACAACGAATTGTTTGTATTAAAAAATTATGTTTTTTTAAAACTTTTATTCGCTTCAGATATGAATCTATAAACTCTCGAAATACTTATCACTTCATTTTTATGTCATATTTCTCTCATTCCGTGACGTCTCGTATTTAATTATATGATATATTTTACCTCTATTTACATGAAAATTAAAATTTTATTTCCTTTTAAACAATTTATTAAAAATTTTCTATGTATTCAAAGGCCTACATATCATCGCTTGTGCTGTGGAGACGACCATTCAATACCTTATATTACGCAACACATGAATTCGTTCACTTATTGATTAGATTCACAAAATGGTTAGTAATTTATATAATAATTTATGTAATAATTAATATAATAATTAAGTTTTTTCATTTGTAGCGAAGGCCAAAAAACCCATTTTTAAAGACCAAAACTCTATTAAATAATAGATAACTCAAACACTACTCGTTTTAAATCTTATTAAATGAATGAACTTTTTAATAACTAGAAAACTTATTAAATAATTATTAATTAATGACTTCCTGAATGAAATTACTGACTAATATTCAAACTTTTATAGAGATCTGATTTATTGCAATATTTTCCTTTAGATTATTCTAAACTTTTTAATTAATGAGTTTTTGAATTTAATACTTAGGACTTTATGTCATACTCGGACTTGTTCTGCAGTAATATTATTATTACTACTATTAATTGGTTTATCAAATATAAATGGACCGCATCAACAATTATTATCAGTATTACGTAAACAATTCTTATGGTGTATGTATTGGTGTGGACTCGGAATACTATCATCTGTAGGACTTGGGACCGGTTTGCATACATTTCTACTTTATTTAGTAAGTAATAAATGAGAGTTTAATACAATAGTTTACCAATTAATACAAATTAAGGGTTTATTTCAATCAAATTGTGTGCCAAAAAGCTCTTTGTATTTCTGCCAAAATTAATGATTGGCAGAGAATTGCGAAAAGTAAAGGCTTTGAAGTAATGAAGTAAACTATTTATAACCTTAATTGTTTGACCTTTTTTATATAATAATTGTGTTTATTTATAGGGCCCACACATCGCGTCCGTAACATTGGCTGCTTATGAATGCGATTCACTTGACTTTCCGTCGCCGCCATATCCTGACGAAATCGTTTGTCCGGACTCTACAGCAGTAGACGCAGTCAATGTGTGGACAATTATGTCAAAAGTGCGTTTGGAAGCCTTTATGTGGGGCGCCGGCACTGCTTTGGGAGAACTGCCGCCATATTTTGTAGCACGAGCTCATCGACTGTCCGGAGAAGAAGAAGAAGATATTGACCCACAATTAGCTCAAGAGATCACAGGCTCAACAACTAGTGTCACATCCACTGAATCACAAGAAAAATCGATTGCAAAGCGATTTAAAGCAAATATGGTTCGATTGGTAACAAAAGTGGGTTTCTTTGGTATACTGGCCTGCGCTTCGATCCCTAACCCACTCTTCGATCTCGCGGGCATTACATGTGGCTATTCTTTGGTCCCTTTTTGGACCTTTTTTGGCGCTACTCTCATAGGAAAGGCTATTATAAAAATGCATATTCAAAAGCTTTTTGTAATCGTCGCTTTTAATGAGAATTATGTGGAGCTGTTTGTCGAGTCGAGCAGGTATGGGTTCTTATTTGTCATTCACTTTTAACTAAATTTATATATTTTTGGGTCAGGCTTTACGCTATTCGTATTATATTGAACTTTAACTTATATTATATTATATTTTAACTTATATTATATTATATTTTGGTCTTTACTTAAAACTTCAATTTGTTCTTTGATAGGAATATTCCATATGTGGGCCAATACCTTCACGAACCGTTAAGGGAGTTCTTGGTTAAGCAGAAGAAAAGCCTTCATCGAGGATCTGATGCACACATTGTTAAAGTACTTTGTTTTTTGTTGAATTGAATTTTTAATTAATTTTTTGATATAATCTATTCTTTAGGAAAGTTCATGGCTTTCAATGATCTTTGAATGGGTTGTAATTTCAATGATAGCTTACTTTCTCGTATCGATCATCAACTCTATGGCTCAGAATAACCAAAAACGTGTACTAAAGGAACAGGAAGACAGAGAACAACTTATACAAAATTCTAATCATTTAAAATCAAAATAAGGCCAAAGATTAAGAAAATTAAAGCTAAATTCGTTTTTTAGTGCTTTTAATAATAGTAATTAATTTATATATTGAGTGCAATCACTATATTGTGAAAAAATAAATATTTTTTATTTAAGTATTTATTATTCAATATCTAATGTTATTATTTATAAACAAAATGGTTATAACTTTTAGTTTACATTATAAATAACTCATTAATAGCATAATTCTCTTAAAGAATCCCCAAAATATGTTATGATTAAAACACTCCAACAGTTGATTTTGATTTAATTCAATTTAATTGAAATTCATGTGATATTCAGTTATTTTGTTATTTTTTTGAAAGCAAATACATTTTGTAAAAGAAAACACTTGTTTTTATTAAATCACAGAATTTTTTCACCTTTTTTTGCACTATTAAATAATTTTTATGTTCAAATTTAAATGTTTTCTCTCAATTTTTGAGATAAGTAGAAATTTTTAGAAACTCCTATTTTACCAATTTTTGTCAAATTTTTTGATACCAATAATTTTCACTTAACATCTAATAAGAATAAAAATTTAAATTTTAATTACGAATTCTTTTTCAAGTTTTTTATGGCAATGAAATAAGTAGAAAATTATAGCGTACAGTACAAGAGCTTATTTCCTGTTATGAAATAAGCATAACTTAAAAGTAGTGTTCGTTAGGCTTTTGAAAGTAAAAGTAAAAGTCAAAGAAAGTCAAATGAATCCAAATTATGAAAAGTAAAGTCGAAGATTAAAATTTCTAATTATAAAAACTGTTTATACGAAGTATTTAAACAAAAAATAATTTCATAGTATTATCAAAAACATTATTTATATAAAAGTTTTAATTTTATT
>JAUJYT010000965.1:0-13940 GCA_033996565.1 Nanhermannia nana
TATTTATGTCAAACATTTGATAACTTATTGAATAAGAAAAAAATATTTGTGATATTTATTGGCATTAAATTACAAATGCATTGGATTTAAAGCACGAAAAATAGTTATTAAATATGTTTTATGTGTTTATATGTTTATTAAAAAGTAAATGAATTTTTGAATCCATTTGACTCTCAATACAAACCCATTAATAATTAGCCTAAACTTAATCCAAAACAAAATTCCTAAAAAACAATGTCTATTATAGAAAAAGTTTTTTAAACACGTGTTTTAATTCTCTATTAATTTAATGAATCATTTGTTAACATAATTTCCATTTTGAGTGAAATATAAATAAAGTGAATATAAGCTGTTTTTAGTGCAGTTTTAAAATACTTGTAAAACATATTTTATGTACAAAAAAATTTTAAAACTAATATTTTTGCGAAAAATACTTGCGTTCAGAATATGATATGTGTTAACAGTAAATAAGTTTTACATTTAAAGTGGAAAATGATTTAGTTATCAGTTATTTTCTAAAATAAGATTCTTATCTAATGAGAGCCTTGAAAATATTGAATGACATAAATTTGATAATTAAACAAAAAGTATTTTAAACTATTATTAACTGTAAAAAGTGAACTAAAATTAAGACTTTATTATGAAGCGTAAGTGTGTTTTGCAAATTACAAGTATTATAAATATCTTTTAAACTCTTTTTAACTTATATTTGAGGAGTAAGTGATGTTCAGCGCGAGAGCAATGAAGAACCTCTAGTCTTATAACAATTTAAAATATTGTTTTATATTTTGTTACAACGGAATCAGTTTTTATGCAAAATTTATTATTTAGTTTTGAATTGAAGCACATTATCGTATATTTATTTGCAATAATTTTGAGTAATAAAAGTCTCAAATAATGCCGAGTTTGCAGACTTGTCGGTCAGTAAACGCTTGTACTCGAGCTTGAGAGCGCTCTAGCTTTCTGACAGAGAGCATAAGCGTGAGCGCCGACGGTTAACATGACTGAGTTATATTCAGCGATGAATGTGTCTGTGCTCGAGCAGAGAGTACTTAACGAACATAAAGTCAGCAATTTTGATGAGTTTAAAGACTCTTAACACACAATTTGTTTATTTTATTTGAGCTCTATTTTAATTGTGTATACATTAGCTAATTATGGTACTCACTAATGGAATACCATTCAAACACATGCTTTATATCATGAAATAAACTTTTTTAATATTAAAGGCATTTATAATATGATAAATATGTAAATTTGCTAAGACTTTGTGCACGCACTCGCATCCGAGCATCAAATTCTCGAACATTGAACATCACACTCATTATATCGTATGTCCATATATTTGTCAGTTAATTGTACTTCAATTGGTTTAACACTTATAATAGTTTGCATATCAAAAAGAGAACCAAAAAACTTTTTCCCCCTTAGAAACTACCGGTATTTTAAATCTTTTTGTCCTTCGAATTCACCATAAAGGGAGAGGAGAGAGAGAGTCAGACAGAGACAGAGACAGAGACAGGCAGACAGAGGAGAGAGAGAATGGATTTGAAAGAAACATTTTTGTTGGTTTATAAAAATAATGTCACATAAGTTACTGTTATTTTGCGTTAATTTGATAGCTATTTAATTGCTTAACTATTTTTCCGCCTCTTATCTTAAAATCAGTAAAAGCTCATAAAAATATATAGAAAATTCACATCAATTTAATTGTTTCCTTAATGTCAGCACAACTTATAGCAAAAAAGGGGAACAACAAAAACAAGAATAATAGAAACTGTTAGCAATTCTTATCATTCTTAATACTAATATTAATATAAATTCACTGCTTTATAGCCTTATTTCTTAATATATAAACAATTACTCAATTACTTATAGCTTTAATTTATAAGATGTTTAAGTTTTCTTATATTAATCTCACTATCATTTGGCTCTCAGTCCTAGTTATCAAACAATACATTATTATAACTTAAACTTATTTTTTAAACACAGTATAACTTTTCCTCAACTAATAAATTATGTTAACGTCTTAATTGTGATGTTTGCTAACGGTCTCAGTTTCTATAATTTGTTTCGCACTGTCTGTCTGTTTGGCAGCGCATTTGACTTAACAGTTGTTATACTTCTTATACTTGCATAGAGTGTAATAACATATAAATATAAATCTAATATTTGGACAATTTATTATGATTAGGAACACGATTATCTCTGTTGGACACGTATTGTTGGCCAATGGGCTATAAATCATTGCGCCATTTGCAAGACTGACACTCACGCCACTCATATCAATAATGATAATCAAAGAAGAATATTAGTCAACATTAACTTAGAAGTAAATATAGATTTTCTGCTAACCATATATGCAGAGAAAGTACACAAAATCCTCTATCAGTACTTCACTTGTGTTAAAGTTTTTACTGACAACAGCACTAACACTCATAACACTCTTTATGTGTTATCAGTTTATTCAATGAATTTATTGTTTTTAAATACAGTATTTATTTAATATTTATTTGTCTGTAACTGATGTTAATCAATAGCATTGAGATCTGTAACACAGCTGTAAATTATAGCGAAACCGAGAGTTTCATTCAAATTTTGCAATTTAGACCTCATTTTTATGCCATTATTTAAGGTCTTATTGCTCTTTAATCTGACTTTTATTTATCTCTAATCTCTATTTATTATCTCTCGTTTTTTTATTCTCTATTTCATAATAATTTACAGGAAGACAATTGAGTTCATTATCTTTTTTAACCTTAACCTAAGCATAACCTAAGCATAACATAAGCACATGAGCTATAGTTTTAGCTTAAGTCTAAACTATTTTATTATTTCGTGCTTTTTATGCTCTAAATTATAAATTATAACTTTTATCCACTTTATAGCTTCAAATTTTTTTATTATTATTCATTCACTAAAGTGTCAGTAGAAAAAAGTTTTGCATTTATTTCAACGATTTGCTCATCTTTTGAAACGTTTCGCTTAAGATGTCAACAAAAAAATTATTCAAATTAGTCAAAGGCATGAGTGGATAAAAACATTTTTCATCTAAAACTATTCTATTTTATTCTTAAACTTGCGTTTTAGACTCTTTTAGTTTTAATGCGTTTTAACCCCGACTATAGTAGAGCTCAACCTTTTATTAAATTGTTCATAATATTAACATTGATTACTATTGTTTAGCGTTTCACCAAAAGAATAATTATTTATCGATTATTCAAATTTAATTTGAGTTATTTTTCTTTTCGCACAATTAAATGCAAATCTCTATTCCAGAGCAACGTTTCACGCATTGAAGCGCTTCGCACGAGTCATAGCTATTCGCCTGTGTTTCGTGTTTTACTTCCGTCAAAGTTTGACAATCAGTTAATTCACTCGAAATCTGTATTCAAGTCTTCGGGTGTAGTCGAGGCCAAAAAGCGTTCACTTCAGCAGAAAGTTCAACGTTTCTTAAGCGAAGAACAAAAACTAATGGAAGAACGGATCCGAACATTCACAGAACAAGAACATTCCAGATTTGCTGAAATGCAACTCAAGATTGGCGTTAATGAAGAGGTTTTATATGACATACTCGACAACATCAGCGATAAACTCAATATTAAGTCAGATAATGATAAGAGTAATGGCTATTCGTCAGAACAGACAGTTCTAGAAAATGGCAAAAATGGTATTTATTTGAAACTTATTCATAGACTTTTATTTATAACTATGAGTTAGAAATCTAATAATTTATTGAATGTCTCATTGTATAAGTCTATCGATTCTCTAATAATTTTTGCATTCATTGCAACGAATTCTGTATTTATTAAAAGATTACTCATTTAAGAAGCAAAGCATTCATTGAAAGCACGGCTGCATTAATGCTAATACTATTCCATTAATTATAGACTATATATAATTATCAAAATTATATACTATATATAGAATCACTTAATTTGGTTAAAATTTGTGTTTATTGTCGTATTTCTATGGATTGACTAAAAATAAACTTTTATATAATAATAATTTAAGCCTATAGTCAATAATTAGCGACAGATTCAGCGCTCATTTGTTTAAGATTTAATTTTTTGGTCTCAACTTTTAATGAACTTTTTATTGCTTTTTCTAATCATAATTACTGTAATTGAGGTTTAATTAATTAATTAAATAAAACAATAGAAACTTTTCTTCAACTAAAAATCTACAACAATAGCAACTCATATAAAAATTTTTATAATTTTCTATCAAACCATTGAGACATTGAATTTAAAGCTAAAATTGAGTTTTAAACCTGATTTATATGCATATAATTTATTGACATTTTATTTGTTTAACAGACAAATCAAAAATAGATAACAACTCATATCTAGATTTGATGTCAAAACCGTCGCAAAACATAGCGCACCAAAAATTTATTGACAAAAAGCAAAAAAGGTCACAACCAGTCGGTCGCTATAGATCTCAATCAGTTGATTATGAATCAGTTGGCGGTGTATTCGATATTGATGTCGACGATGGACACGCTTTCGACTCGATATCATATTCTGATGAAGAAGACGACGATTTGATTGCATTCAGAACTGGTAATGACTATCAATTTATTAATAGCATTGGTCAGCATCCGGTCCAAAATAACGCACAAACAAACGCACAATTTGATGGACAAATCGCTTATTCATTACCAATTCAAGTGCCACAACGTTGGAACACATATAATATTCTTAAAGAAGACAAAGATGATGACAAAGTTAGCTCTCATTCATTTTATTCTTATTTATTCATTAAATTAAGAAGTTTTGACCCTTTTATCCATAATTTTTATTTATATTGTTTATTATGCCGTTTATCTCTTTATTATTGTCGAATGTGAATAAACTTATATAAAGTTTTCTTTATTTTGAGCTCAATTTCAACTAAGACTTAGAGCGAAAACAATATCTACTTCTATATCAATGTATTTTGTAATTAAGACATTTCTTAGTTGAGGAAAAATTGAAATGATTTAGTATTTTACTGATTAAAGGTTTTGTTCGTGTTTTAGAAGAATCTATAAAAGTAAATGTCTGTAAATGTCTGCCAAATATAGCAAATATTTACTGAAGACTTTTGTCAGACTTGTATACAATTTTGAAACGTATCTCAAATCTTAATGTTTAAGTTTATAGCAGTTCAGGAACTTTGAAAGCAAACGATATGACTATTACAATAAAATCTATTGATTAACAGAAAGGTTGTCGACTCAACTCTGGTTTGAACTCATTGACAGACAAGAACTGAAAAGATTAGACTAAACACTATTAAACACAATTAACCTCAATTACCATATAATCTAATAATCTAGTTATGGGATAAATATGCTGAACGACAAAACCTATTTTCAAAACTAATTTTTGTGTGCATTAAGTGATTCATTAAGTTTTATTGCTTTTCCTTTTAATAGTTATGAAACAAACAAACAATAAAAATAGGAATTGTTTTTAAAATATTATTTCGTTTCAATTATTAGACCATAAAATATCTCTCACTCTAAACAGTTTACTCAAGTCTTTCAATTATGAATAGACAGTATTTTAATGAAAATGTTTGTCACTTATTGATCTCAAACTTCATTTCTCTCTCTCTCTATTAACAAATTAAAGTCAATTCTCATTTAACATATGAATTAATGAAATAATTAAATGCATTATTGCTTTAATACGTTTTTATCTTATATTAGGTGCCAATGATTCCAAACGGAGAAACGATCGCTGAAAGCATACAAAAGTTGGCCAAAAGTGTCCGAAACGAAACTGACATTTTCGGTGATCGTCCGCGACGTCGTCTAAATACTGGTGATCTCATTAAATCGCGTCCTATTTGAGAAGAAAAACATCTTTTAGTATAATTATTCGCTTTGCCTATAATTGACTCGAAAATGATTTCTCTCTTTGAGACGCAATCAGTTTCAATCACTTTTCCCCACATTTTGTTCTGTTTTTCTATCAATTGAATAAAAGTCTCCGAAAGGTTTAGTATTTTCTCAGACTATTTGAAAGTTGGAAATGAAGTTTCTTTTCGTGGAAAGTCTTATTGATATTAAATTTGGATATATTTGGATATCTTGTGATTAAATGTTATCGAGTATTACATTACTTATTACTAATATTATTAATAATATTATTCAATACAATTGTAATAATAATTATGCGAAACAAACAAAACAAATTTGAAAATTTCTTCTGTTTTCGAATCAAAAACTCGTGTAATAAATGAAATAAAAAAAAATGATTGTTTACATCTATTTTGTATTCACTTTATGTTATAAACACTTTATCAATATTAGAGGTTTTCTATTAACGCTCAGAATCACATTTCTTTGTCCAACACGAGGAAAGAGTTAATCATATACTTAAGGAGTGTTTAATAGTTAGACATCTCTTAAAAACGATCTGTTAGTGATTCAAAAATTTGTGGATAAGCACTGTCAGGGATTGCATCAAATTGTGAACAGTTTATGTTAAATATATAAATAATTGAAGAGAACATAACTTGGTCTCAAACTCAGGCGAAGTCATAAAACTATATCTAATTTTGGCTAAAAATTGAAAGTTATGAGAAAAATAAGCGATTATTGTTACACATTATGAGCTAAAGACTAATTCAAAAAGTTAAGAAATTACAGTACAAATCATTTTTATATTGGTTATGGTTTACAACTTATATAAGGAATAAATTAAATTAAACCAAAATTAAAGATCTGTACCAATATTTCTCAACAATGTGTGCAATAATGTGTACACCAGTGCACACATTAACACAAAGAAAAGTACTGCGAAAAAGCTTTAGTTTACGTCACAATTTATACCTAAAAAGGAAAGTTTGACATATTCTTCAAAAATGATTAATCAATTTGATTAACAATACAGGAAATTATGTAATAATCGTGAGAAACATCAGTTAAATAAACATAAATAAGCAATTAATTAACGATTACCTTTTTGAGTAAATGATGACTAACTCTTTATTTAACGTAAATTCTTTAGTATTTAATAACTTTACGTTTACTTTAATTTCATTGAATTTCATAAAACAAATATTATATATAAATAAGAAGAATAGGAACACATTTCTGTCGTGTCATAGAATAAAACAAATGCTTTCCTGAAACTAATGTAAAAATAGATACAAATGATGTGATAATTAAAATCTAATCAAAGAAAAGGTCGTCTTCGCTGCGGAACCAAATTAAGCGGTGAACGACGTCGAGTACAAAAAATGCTTTCTTTCACTTTTGTTGAAGTGGCTGTTCTTCTGATAGGCATCGGTCGAGACTTTGCTATTTGCAATTTCTTGTTCACTGATTCGGTCAAATCTGAACAACTTCTAGAGTGTCGACGATTTTGTGATTTGATCTGTCCTTTGTTCATATCTTGAGAATTCGTAGCCTTTTGTGAAACACTTAAAGTAACTAAAAGTTAAAGTAATGGACAAACATTTACTACATATTATTGACTGTTCATCAATTAAAAACCTGTAAATAATAGTTAGGCGTCCCTCCCCATGTAACGCTTGGGTGACACTAGGCTTTGACCCCTACCCCTTCCCTATGCGTTATGTGACATACAATTTTATGTACTTTGTCTCAATTAAAAGCAAAATTTCTCAATCATTTTAAGCAAAAAAAAAAAAAAAAAAGGTCGATCGTTACGTAACGCTATTGTTCATACCCCTTACCCCTACCCTCCGCATGGAAAGTTTGATAACAAATGCCTCTGACCCCTACCCACCCCTTTTTGCGTTACGGAATTAATGGACGATGCCTTAGCTCAGAATTGATATCCCAAAGAGAGAGAGAGAGAGTGAAACGCGCTCGCAGTCAAACGACAAATACTGATCCCAATATTTCTGACCATCAGATGCTATGAATTTAAATAACAATTCATTAACAAAAGATAATTCATTTATTGAATGAGAAACAAACCGATGTGTGAGAGAATTGCGGCCGCACTATAACTAACACGAATGTTCACACTTTGTCTAATAACTGAACAAATGTCAGGATATAATTCACTTTTCACGAGTCTATGTTTAAGATGAGAACATTCTCACACATTCATCACAACTGCCGTCATATTTTTGAGTAGAACTACATAAAAGACAGGTATTTCTTATAAATAAGGAAATAAGAATATGAAATAATGAGAATTAGTGACAAACCTGTGTTTTGAGGAAATGAATGCATACATCAGACTAAACAATGCATTCCATTATTATCGAGAAATCGCTCGCAATTTACTTGAGTTTCATCTGCAATAGAATTAAATCAATTAATGAACACATACTTCGTGGTCTTCCATATCTTCGGGCAGAATATGTGCCGAACGACCGATAATTAATGTTTGAAGCGGTGAGTTATTAGTGAATAAGACACGAGATTCTTGAAGAGGATCTTCTTCTACAGCACTAAAAGTACGTTTCATTTTTGTGACGCCACTCAAACGGGTTAATAAAGTGTTGATGTGTTCCAAAGCATTATCTGTGAGATGAGAACAGTTACGGCATATGAGCGAAGTTTGCGCGAGAAATACGACTATTATTGCATCGAAACTGACGACAAAATTAGTAAACGATTCACTTTTTAGGCCAACGTTTGGGTTCGTCTCTCGATATACCTAAACATTAATAGACATCAAAATACATATAATTTTATGAATCAGTTTATAATAAATGTAAAGTAATGTAAGTCTAAGACTCACTTCAATGAGTAAATCACAGATCTCTTGAGGCAAACAAACGCATCCAATACTCATCTCTTGTTTAACTAATAGTAAAGAATCGGAGAATTGTCTGATATGAAGATTTGGTTAAGTCTTAAGACTGACATCACTTATGGCTAATGTAGTGATAATTCACTTTACACTTCATTTAATGCTATTTCTAATCAATTATTAATGCTTTCAATCATTTAATAACAAAACTATAACTCACTTAAAATTGATGTGATTTTGATTTAATAGTTAAGTGTTTTCACAAATTCATAACAATTAATACCTATTATTAAAAAAAAGTGATTATATTATACAGTAATGACAGTAATGACAGTACAGAGACAGTAATGCAATGATTGATACAATTGATATACAGTTTGTATTTGGTTTTCGTCCTCACAAAAGTGTCTATAAGTTAGAGTACAAAAGGTGTATGTCTTCTCATTTCGCAGTATTTATGATAATTAAAATGTACAATATATGCAGTATATGTGTTACTATAATTTTATTCACTGTATTATTTGGTTTTATTTTGAAAAAGATGTGTCCGATTGTCGACCTTTTTATTTTTCAAAATATTTTCAAAAATAATCCGAAAGGAAATGCAAATAATTTAACCTAAACTTAAACCACTATTTGGTTGACTGGCCCTTAAAGAGTCAATCTGTTGGACACTGGCGTAGCTACCAATGGGGGTAAGGGGGATACCTATGGGGTAAGGGGGATACCTATTATATTCCCAGATATTTTCCTGATTTAAATGGCATTAAATTTAAAAAATAGCCATATCTTCTATTTTTCTTACGCTTAGTCCCCAACCAAAAATTTTTAATTACGCCACTGCTGTCGGAAATTGTGGTCATTTGAGGTTATTTGAGACCTATTTAACCATAAGTTCATTTGTTCCATAAATTCAATTTATATATCCAGAAATGATTTTTGATTTATTAGCCTTTAAATTATTATTATATCAAAATATTTTTTTAACTTTACATAAAATGATTGACAGACGAAAGATAAAAACTTAAGACTATTTTTATTTGTTATCACTCTTTTGATAATAGATTAGACTTTTTATTAATAAAATACAAAAATATCAAATTATTTTATATTTTTGGTTAACAGATAATTGTTTGACAAACAATTAAATAATACATTAATATTCTTTACAATTGAGAAATACTTACATAACTTTGATTACATTGACTTCAAATATATTCATTTTTGTACTAAATTATAGTAATATATAATACAATAAATTTAATGTAACTGTTAATTGAATCAAATTTAAGTTTTATTAAATCAAATCAAAAGCATTAGTTGTCCTCATATTTGGACTCATTCTGAAGCAAATAATTTGCCAGAAAACTGATGGGTCTATCGGGTCGTTCTCTGGCCAGAGCTAAGAGTGCTTTCAATAGAATGCCAACAATGTTGGTCTCGAGATAGTCGCGAAGCGAAACTCGTGTCAGATCCACATTCACTTTAGGGCTTTGATTGGTCTCCGATTCCGGCCCTGTTTCTGACAAAGCTGTCATTGAATTTACCTTTGATTTTGATTTATTATCATTCATATCACTTATTTCTCGAGTTTCTGCCATTTTTTGTTTATCTGATCCAATTTTGATTGCATTCGACTTTACATCTGTTGTCTCTTTGTTTTGATTTATTAATTGATTGGTGTCAGCGATCGGTTCACTTTTGATCTCTATTTGTTCATTACGTTCATTATGAGAGTTAACATCACTTTCAGTGGTCTCACAAATACTGTAATAAAGCGTTGAATTTAAGACTCTTTCAGGTTCTCTCTCATCATCGTTGTCATCGATCATAACGTAAGTCTTTGACATCGAGTCTTCCATTTTATGAAAAAATGATTTATAAAATGAATTATTGAACTCTAATTATATGAATGAATATGAGATCAACGAAAGTGCTTTATATACCTCTTTTTACAGAAGAACTAACTATTGAAAAGTTATTACAACGAACTATTGATATATTGTATTAAGTTTTGTTCTCATACAAGATTAATAAATATGAAACATAAGTCTCTATATGTTAGAGTACAAAACAGTAAACTATCTCTGATGTCATTTTAAAATAGATTTATTTCTCATACTTTCTATACTAAAAGTTTAAGTAACATTTGATTATCTTATAAAATATGTTAAAACTTAAGTGTCATTCAATTAGTTTGACTTATAAAGAGCACAATTAGGACTATTGATATTGAAAGTGCTGAATGAGATACACTTCTGATATATAGTTTACTATTAATATTTTCAAAAAACCTTATGACAAAAAATTATTAAATTCAAACTTTAACTCCAATATCGATTAGACTTGTGCTCAAAGGTTTAATCTGTAGGAAATTGTGTTCATATGAGATGATTCCTATTTAACCATAAGTTCATTTATTCCATAAATTCATTTTACAACTTCAAAAATGATAATCAATTTATTCGTTTTTGCTTTTATTTAAATTCTAAGTAAATTTCTTTACCATTAATGAAATGAAATTTCTTTTCATTTTCTCTAAATCTTGTGGAATCCGACACTACACGAACCCCAAGAACCCCAAGAACCCCAAGAACCCCACGAACCCCACGAACCCCACGAACCCCACGAACCCCACGAACCCCACGAACCCCACGAACCCCACGAACCCCAAGAACCCCTCGGCATTGTTGAATTGAAAGCTTGTTCATATCCTTATAGATTATCATTAATAAAAAGAATTATACAGTATTTACAGATTATAATATGCGAAAATCGCATTCAATAAAGTTTTTGATAAACTTTTAATTATAATAAAGTGTTATTTATTTCAGAAACTAATTATGAGCTTATTTTCATACACATCCGGGTCTATTCGCAACATTAGGATAATTACAAATATGTAGTTTAATATCAAAAACAGTTCCCGCGGCACAGGTTTCCAAATGAGGGACACCTGAATAACACCAGTAATACTGATGACAATTGCTTTCATGAGCGTATTGTTCGCCTTCAACAGTACAGTGATCTTTTTCATGGGTTCCCTTTGTAGTTGGATCTGTTGATGCCTCAGTTGTGACTTTGGTGTGATTGTTAGGATTATGAGTCGTATGTGTTACCGGAGAATGTGTTACCGAAGAACCTGTTACCGGAGGTTCAGTTACAGGAGGCTCAGTATTATGAGGATCAGAATTGCCATTAAATCCACTGAATATTTTGGAGAACTCATACTCGCCCTGACTAATACTCGAACAATTGGGGGATATTCCTCCTCCAGAGCAACCTCCATTATCTCTACCGATTGACCAGAATGCCAAATGTCCGATCTTATGAGTATTAGCCCACGCGACCAATTGTTTTGCGTGAGACGTTTCAAAAATTTTTCCATTGAAATTCCTGCCTAACATAGGGGTCACGCCTAACATCTTATACAAATCAGCCGAACTTTTCTGAGGCCAAACCCCTTTCATCTGATTAACAGTACTCTCTGCAGCCCTAATCACCGCATCACCCCATGAGCCACCTTTAGACGCCCCGAACTCCATAGTCATTGGGTTCACGATATCTACTCTGACACCATGTTTGGCAGCATTCTTAAGCACTTCAACGCCTAACTGATCGGTGATCCCATAGTCGTCTCCCTGAACCTCAAGAGTAAAGCTAACAGTAATGCTTGGATTCTGTTTCTGCAATTGAGCCAAAGCGGCGTTCATATTGTCGGTTGCAATCGAAGCCTCGATATCAATGTCCAGATGTGTTGACCCGACAGTATCTAAAACTTTTTTATAAGCAGTCGCCAGAGCTTGCGCTGAACCACAACTTGCTTCGAGATAAGGACCCGCAGCCCCACCCGTGGACACTATAACATCACCGCCGATAGCCTTAAATGCTTTGATTTCATTTATAATAAATGCTTCCGTAAGAGGTACTGTTCCACCCCATGTCGGCTCACAACCGGCCCCACCGCCCAATGCAAACGCCAAAGAAAATGCTTTGAGTCCAGTCTTTTTTGAAATGTCAACTAATTTGAATCTATCCTTTTGAGTGACGTCTATATACGGCGCAACTTTTGGCTCTGATTTATTGGTTGATAACAAATAATTTTAATCAAAGGGAAGAGTATATCAATAGTTTGAAATTACTTACCGGCGCATTCGCTCAGCGCTAGAAATGATGCAAAAACTAATAATAGCTTGAAATTCATTTTTTTATTATTAAAACGATTAAAACGTATTAAGATTTTAAACGGATTTGTGCAGAATCTTTATCTCAAGCAAATTGCTTTGCGTTGGTTTCATTTGAATCATTTGACTTTTTATACCTATTAAAGGGAGCATTTCTTTTATCACAATTTTTTACTTATTATAAACTCACATTTCAAATGTGATTAAACCAGAATAATTAATGATGTCACTCAACATTAAGTCTGACCCTCATGTTATCGTATAATTTTATTATTATTATATATTTGTTATTTTTAATTTTCAATAGTATTCCAAAATAAGGGCACATAATGTAGTAAATTATTTGAATCTATTTAATCAAATTTTTAATAATAATTATAAATTTTAATTATAATTAACCTTCAAGTTGAGAAAACTCTATGCATTTTAAGTTCTTCTCAATTTTCATGTATCAAAATATTTATTAAATATTTGTGAAATTTGTGAATTTTAAATATCAGTGGTTAGAGATAATGATTAAAACCAGTGATGAATACGTAAAAATTAATTGCATTTCCATTCCAAGAAGGCTTAGGCATCAGTTTTTCAAAGTTACTGTAAATATAATTAAACTATGTATTGAATAATTTTGTTGATTGCATTCTTAATTATTTTTAAAAAATTAAGTTAAGATTAGATCATATGGGGGAAGATTAACATGATTTACGTTAAGTGAGTTTAAATTATGCCAAATAATGTGTAGTCCTATTAACTTATTGTTTACTTTAAATTTTATCAATTGTTATCTTTTGTGAATTGTCATATGTCTATAGAAACAGAAATATCCGCAGTATATCCGTTGATTCAGACAATAACAGTTATATTGCATATTCATATTGAACTGTAACACACATTTATAGCATTATACAGAACTTTACAATACTTAACTAATTTACACTTAACTAAAAACATACTGTATTAGTACAGTATAAGGCTATATATGTACTGTACATTTATATCACTATCCAGTCTTCATTAGTTCTCAATG
>JAUJYT010000966.1:0-13938 GCA_033996565.1 Nanhermannia nana
TTTTTATTATTTTCGTCAATCATTTATTTTTTTTGTAAAATTTTGCACAATTTTTGAAAAAAGCAAATCTTTTCCTGAATAGAAGAATTATTTGAACTTTCGATATGAGTAGAAATAATTTTTTCGGAGCATCTGTTGACCTAAAACTGTGCTAAATCTTTAAATCTGTGCTTTAAACCAAAGAAGAATAAGTTGAGCTTCACTGCTATATCTAATCTTTATTTACTCTTTTCAATCCGCACTCAATGTTGACTTCAGCGGTATTTTCTCTTAAACCCCAAATATTACAGCTTTTTAGTTATTAATATTCTGTTCACATTATGTGTTTCATGATTGAGATTCTACAATATGTTCCATTAAATTTATTGTTTTTATATCACAAACTTTTCTAATCATAAATTCTGGATAACACCAACGTTTTTATCGAAGTCAATGATTGAATCATAAAAACATTGAAAATAGCTTCCATTATTCGGCTAAAAAAATATGTCACTATTCTCGAGAATACCGATCGATTCAAAAGATTAGTCGAGAGTTTTGAGAGAACATATCCCTGAAGTGTCGTTTTATTGAACAATTTTTGATGATTTTCTTTGTTTGTAAGGCTAACAAATCTCGAGTTCTATGCAGTTTTTTCATCAAAGTAACCGATTCTTATTACCGCTACAGTACATCTCATAATTTAAAAATAATGTAACAATTAATTCGATCAAATAGTTTAGATCTCAGGGGTTTAGGATTACAATAAACATTATGAAGCACATCATCAGCTTATATGATGTAAGAGCGTGAGTGCGCGAAAAGTTTTCAAACATAAAAAAAAGTAAAATTTTTGGAAACAGTCTCCAATATTTTCTCAAACTTATAAGAATATCCGATTTTGAGTTTGAATTTAATATTTTTATAAATACATCAGAAAAGAGCGTTTAGAGCTTTTGACTGACATTTACTCGATTTTACTAATCTTTATAAATGAGAACTAAACGTTTACGTTGATATTTGAAATTGGAGTCGAATTATATGCCAACAAAACTAAATACATAAGTTATGAGTCACACAATGATTATCCAAAACTACAAATAATAATGTGAAATATAATCCTCAATAATATTATTGGAAAAAACAAAATTCTTTGTCAATTAGTTTGAGTATTTACTGACTACAATCATAGTAATGATATAGTTAGGAAATATTAAATGAAGAAATACACTTGAAATCGACAAGTCATGATGCAATGAGCCATAAGTCACGTTAAGTCAACACTGATATCTCGTTGCTGTTTCCACTCGAAAGCCAACAACATTTATTGCGCTAAAAAATTATCCACGCAAACCATTTTATTATTAATGCGTTGCCAACCATTGCCTCAATTCATCAATCGTGAGTTTGCATTCAAAACACTTATTTAAAAACATTCCCCCCTTATTTGGCTATTCAAAAGACAGTACTTTTTCCCTTTAAGAGACTTGTTTGTGATGAGTTAGTCAATAGTTAATGGAATCAAGTTTTCAATACTTATGTTGTTATACTTATACGTGTACTTATATTTATGTTGTTTCACCGTAGTTTTCAATTTGCAAATAACTAATTTTCAGTGTATTTTTTCTGAGTACGAATTCTCTCTATCACTGCCAATACTGAATACAAGTTATTTTGCTTAGTGTTGCACTCATTTTACAGTTTATTGTTTCTCGATTTTGCCTTCAATTTGAGAAATTTTTCTGTGAATTATTTCTTCAAATATGCGATTACTGTTTGACAAAAGTTGGTTTAATGTTTCAGACATTCACTACTCTTCGTCAAAATGTTACTTTGATGTAGTTTCTTGTCATAGTGCCAATAGTGCCAATGCGAAAATAGCAGATGTAAGTCTTGCTTATGTTTGAACAGCATTTACCAGATTGAAGATACAAACTGTAGAGAGAGAGGCAAAGAGAGAGAGAGAGAGAGAGAGAGAGAGAGAGAGAGAGAGAGAGAGAATAGAATATTGTAGAGATGAAGATGACTATGCATTAGAACCTAAATCAGTTAGCAGTAGTACAAGTGAAGCATAAATTGCAAATGCAGATAACAATCAGAGATTTGTGTGAAATTGCATGCGTACCAGTGTTTCTTTTCTCTGCTCATTCATCTCAATCTCAAACAAGGCAACCATTTGCAGACATTATCGAAATGCGGTTCGGCTTAACTTTGATGATTCTTTTTTACATTTACTCCTAATATGCTTTTTAAATATGTCTAATTGCGTAATACAGTCTCACTGCAGCTCTTATTTTGAGAACACATTCTTAAGCTTACAAATTTGTTTAGTGAAAAATATGCACAATTTTTCAATTTACATAATTTGCTTCGAATCAATTCAGCGCTGATGAGTCAATCAAAAACATTTCCGACAACAGGAACTTCAGAATTGAAATTTGAATCAAATTTTTCTAATATATTGTTTAATACAGTACCTGAATATATATTTATTATTTATAGTTTTATCACATGTCAAATTGAATTATCATTTAATTGAGTGGTTTATAATCGATTTTTCCTTTTCTTAAATAAATAATGAGTTTGTTATTAACTGCAAATTTTCATTATGACACAAATTAAACGTTTTTTTATCTCATATTAATATTTCTCACTTTTTTTTATGTCAAAACTGAATAAGTCATAAGATGTGTCCACTTATTCAGAAATTTATATACTGTAAAAATATGAAATAAATAAATATAGTGACTTCATTTTGGGATTCAAGTTTATAATAGACCTTTTTATAATGAATTTTTTTCTTTAATGAGCAAGTTTTACAAAAATCACTCTATTTTTATATTTTGAATTCATCTCAAACAGATCGCAAGTATTGAATATTTTTTAGTATTGAATATAATATCTTACAGTATTAGTGCTTTGTAACCATTAGTATACTATTCATATAGAGTACAGCATAAATGTAGAGAAGAGAGTTTTTTCTTGTGATTATTAGTCTCTTGGCAGTTAATATAAGGTTAAGAAAAACAGTCAAATTTGACTGTCAGTCAGTCTTAAGTTTTATATTTGCATGAAGTGAAACGCGGTTTCATCCCTAATGATTGATGAACATAACGGTATATACTTTGCGAATCTTACAGTGTATGACTTGTTGAGTCGAATACCAAAGCAGCGTATCATAATAGGCCATATCGTATATAAGTTATATTAAGTTAGTTTCTCTGTTTTGGTGAGCATGTAGTGCATGCCATACCAGTTC
Source organism: Nanhermannia nana (assembly GCA_033996565.1). Taxonomy (NCBI): domain Eukaryota; kingdom Metazoa; phylum Arthropoda; class Arachnida; order Sarcoptiformes; family Nanhermanniidae; genus Nanhermannia; species Nanhermannia nana. The sequence continues at coordinate 3,239 of JAUJYT010000966.1, forward strand.
GCTTATTGCAAGTCGTTATTTATAATTTAGATTTCATCCCAAACATTGCATGAGAAGTGAATGTATTGCGAGTTGTCTAATACTATGCTGGAGCTTATATTTGTGCTCATCTTCTTCTTCGCTTCAGCTGTAATATGGCTTCGTTTGTAACTCAGTTGAATTCTTTAAAGAGCTCCCTTTCATAAGAAGTTATACTGAATAATATATTTTGGAGAAGTGTAGAAGAAGTTGCTTATGAGACAGAATGATTAATGCATCTTTCGTTCCCTTATCAAACTCTTGGATCACAGAGTGCGACGCTCTATGCCTTCACATAATACCAGTTAGTATTACTACATTGAGGATCGGTCATGTGGACTATCATGTGGACTATCATGCGGACTATCGTCATGTAATTACTTCAAATTCATCGATAGTATTATCAATTCTAAACTTTCGGGCGAATATCAAACATCTAAAGAGAAAAAATTAATAAAAAACTCTTTTTCATTGTTAAACTCTTCCTTTTTTTTGTTAAGATAAAACTTTTTCTCTGAATTGATTATAATATATTATTTACTCTCTGCGAACCCATTCGCTTTGAATGGACTTTTGACTCCTGTTTACTTTTGTGGGAACAAAACATTAGAACTCAATGTTTTTATCGATCAAAACTAATTTCGTATGAAATAAGGTTCCTTTTATTTGTAAGGGATTCACTTCGCTTAACTTTTATGCCTTTTAAAAGATCGCAAATGAGAATGAATGGCTGAGGGTCTAAACTGAAGGCTACAGTTAAATTTGCTCTCACTCTCAGTCTAGAGTTCATCTTACACTTGAGAGCTATTTTAAACTTTTATAATATTCATACACATTATGTCATGATATGACCCTCTTTTCTAGAAAATGATTATATCAAAGCACTTTTTCATAGCAATAAAAGCCCTCTTTAACAGACTTTCGATACCTTACCAAATATGGATTCTTGCAATAAAATCAAATTTTCAAGTGTCTAATTTGTAATTTATGTTTACTGCTTGTATATAAATATATCCATCAAATAGTTGAATATTAACTTTATTTCTTTTTCTTATTCTTTATGACTTTTATCTCATTCTTCATTATCTTATTATCAATTTTACATAATCATAAGCTCATTATATAAGCAATTTCTGCTCATTTCATAACATATTTCATATGATTTCTTTAATATTCGTCGCGAGAGAGGAAAGAAAGAAAAAGGAGAGAGAGAAGAGAGAAACAGACAGACAAAAGTCATGTAAAACTGTTGTAGAAATAAATTATATTCTCCTAAAATTTAGATTTTGTTGAGCTTGTTTATTGATTTATATGCGGATAGTAAATGCCAAAATAAGTCATCTCTGCTCTCACACTCACTCAGATTCATTTTCAAACCTAACTTTGCTTCGACATAAAACTTGTTATTTTTCTTGGCTGAGACTCCCTTTCTCTCTCTCTCTCTCTCTCTCTCTCTCTCTCTCTCTCTCTCTCTCTGCGATTTTTTAAAATATTTTGCTCTAAAACGGGAAAGTTTTTTTTGCAGAGTTATAAGTTTAGTTTGGATGTAAGCTTTACTTTGCTTTGCATATGAATTTTTCATTCAAGAAATAGTGAATAAGGAAAAATACAGTGAAGCAAAACAAAATGTAGAGAGTATACAGTTATAGTTGGGTAAACTCATACTAGTATTGCATAAACTGTCTTCTTTTGTAAAATGCAGTAAATGGTAAAGCTATTGAACGGTTTTGCTGTATGTAATGCTATAGTATTGCTACTGATTTGGTCAGTTTGGTTGGTATAGAGCCTGACACTGATGGATTAATATGAGATATAAAAGGGAGAAGATGTTGCCTCACAGGCGACAAAAAATATATATATCGGCTATATTTCTATGCTTTCTATTATGGGTATATATGAGTCTATGTAAGAAAAAAGAGAGATATAAAATAGAAAAAGCCGATCACAACACTGCATCTCTTATTCTGTGTTCTCAGTGTTTCGATTGCACAGTCAGTTACTGTTTGTCTCATGTAATGTTTCTTCACTGCATTGGAAATGTGCTCTCAAGTGAAGCCAAAGTATGATTCTGTGGCATAGCTTGGGTTTAGCAAAACTGTCAACGAATTGTATTGATATTATGGCTGATGATAATGCTGATGATGATAAGTGTGTCATGTTAGTAGTGTAGTAGTGTTACTGTAGTAGTGTTGCTACTATTGCTTGTATTACTAGTTTTGTCTCTTCTGTCTCTTCTCTGTCTTCTCTGCTTCCAATGCAATGATTGTTTGTCATTGACAGTTGTCTTCAAGCATATCCGTTGGCATTAATAGCGAATTCTAAGGCTTACCGCTTACTAATATCTAATGCTTTCATTTGGCGCATTACTTCTGTAATACTACTATACTTGTCATCACTCACTGTCGTAGAGTTTGCTTAATTAGGTTATAAATGGTTCTCATTGTTAAACTTTTGTCCCATAATTTTGGTTTAACTATTGGTGCGCACACTTTTCATGATGATTCAGACAAGAGTGCATTTGGTTTTACCATATTGTGTGCTCTCTCACATTTACTGCAATGTGATACTGACCAGTCTTTTATTTTTGTTTCTCTTCTGTTTCTATGGGAACCAAACGAATGAGATGATGAAAACACGCAAAACAATGATGCTCTCGGGGTTTCTTATCACTTATGTGCTTATGTAACCGTTTCTCTAAGACATTACTGCAAGATCTCTACTAAGGCCACAATAAAGCTGGCTATTGATAACAAGATGGCTGAGGCCTTAAAAAGACAGGAGTTAGTGGTGATGCTATGCATTTACGTTTCTGCCTTTTCTACCTTTTCTCTGCATCTTTAGTACTGTATCAGCACATTATACAGTATATTAGAGCTTTGTATTGTTAAAGTGCTTTTCTATCATTATTGTTTTCATTATTACTCGAGTCCATCGAATGGCTATTATTATATCGATTAATATAAACTTTTAATGCTTCAAACGCAGTAACCTATAAATGCTATTTTCACTATATTTTTCAACAATTTTTCATCCTATTGTATAATTATTGAAGCAATTTTTCAAATACCATTACAAAACACTATTATTAAGACTAGTCATTCGCCGGCATATATATGAAACTTATAAACTAATACTTATATAAACAGATATATATATTTAATGAAATATTTTTATATCTAATTCAATTTTAATTTGCATAAATTTATGCATATATACCCCACTTGAATAATTTAAAGACATATCACATTAATGAAAGAATAGCACTGAATAGTGGGGCATAAAAGTATAATTTATAGAGCAGTATTACTTTTGAAATGTAGCATAAAATATTTAATGCCTTGTCGTGATAAAGTTATGTTAGTATTTCTTTTATATTAACAAAACATATTTCTCTTTTCTCTGTTAGCCTTTTCACTAAATTTATGATAAAAGTTACCTTCACTTTGAGTAAAGAACTATCTCTAGCTATAGAGGAGCGCAGCAGATACAAGAATACCCGTATGTCTTACAATTAACGATATATCACTCGCATCTTTCCGCTTCTTTTATTCGGTTGATATTAAATTATGCGCGTATCACACTTAAGATAGCATAAAGAAAAGTCTCTCTAACAGTGAAAAAATAACATAATTCGCTTTTTGTATTACTTTTACCAGTCTTTCGTGTCATTGAATATTAATGCAACATTTGCACTAACATTTATTCTTCCTTTTTTCTTATCTATTTTTTAGGAGTTTTTTGTTATTGTTGAGTCAAATATCATTCAGTATCTTCAAAATCGATTTTTATCAATCACATGCTCCCCGACTCTCAAGTTCAAATGGTAAGGATTAACTTGAAATGAATATAAATGAAGGAAATGGTGTCTTTAAAAAATCCATATTGAGTCTCAAGCAAAACGCGTCTCATTTTGATTGCATTTAAATAGCAACGCATTCCATAAAGTTTTAGCTTATTCTGTAAAAAGTGAGAATATTTTTATTGATTCAAAATATTGCTTCTATTTTATCCCTTTCGCGCAACATTTAACAGACGAAACTGATGCTCACTTCCATTCAGTATTCATCCTCTTCTGTATGAAAGATTGCTGTTTACTAAGCCTATGACATGCTATGATATGCTGTGATAAGCTCTGTGTTTTGCTAAAATATGCTTTACTTTTTTCATTTAAAGATTTCTTTACTTACTTTATTCATAAATATATCAATACATTTGATTGCTTCCATTTTTAGATGTGGTTTCATTTTTTTTGTTTATGTTTTTTTTATTATATGCAAACTTTAGTTTTTTATTTACTATTGTAAACCATTTAATTTTAAAAGAATTCTTTGAAAAGCTTTTGATTTAAAGCATCGTATATTTACATTTCGTTATTTTATGCAACGAATAATCAAATTCATGTCAGTTTTTTTTATAAAAGGCGCTCTCGAGAACAATAATAGCTTTACATTTGCTAAATTTATGAAAAAGAAATTTAATATTCAAACCATTGAAAACCATTAGGAAACTTTTGAGATTATGTTCACTTGTTTTTGGAAACTACCCTGGATTTAATTTCTATTTAAATACTGTCCGTTTGATTAAAGCGAAACTACTGTATTTTTGACGGGAGTCGAGGTGTGCCCAGTGGAAAGGAGCTCATGACTCATGATCGAAGGGTTGTGAGTTCGAACCCCGGACACTCCAAATCTTTGACTGCGATGTTCCGGTCACATGTCCATTGTTTTCGAGCAATCCCTAGACACATAGCATCTTTCGACGCCATCACAGGTCCCACCTGCAAAAATCTCACTCTAACTCTGGGCTTAAGGCGAGATCTCCTGAAAAGGAGTTGGCCGAGGAAAATGCTATGTTATGCTATTTTTTGGCTTACTTCATGGCATAAGTTTATGTGGGGTAAGTTATTATTATTATATTATATGATTTGTTTGACTTTTGTAATAATTGGCTTGAATTTAAATTTTCAGTAAATGATAAAACACTAATTCTAATCTTTAGAGTATAAAAGTTATTTAAATAAACAAAAATTAATATTTCAGTATTTCATTTGTAATAAATTCAATTAAATTTTCAATACAAACAGCAGTTGAACGCATTGCAATTTTAAGTCTTTCCAATAATAAAAATAAAATGGAATAAAAATAATAAAAGACAGTTGAATTGGAGGATATTTGAGTTGCCAAACAAGACATTATGACTCTAGACTTTTAACTGCATCACCGATTCCTCTATATTATTGCATTTCTGGTTTCATCCATTTAAAAGTAAAGAATCACAGAAGTGTAGCTCATATTCTTAAATTCTCATATATCTGACACATTACTGCGAAGAACTAATACAAAATCCATGTCTCATGTTTTACTTTAGTTGCTTTCTGTCAACAGAGACTCTGTGGTAAGTGATTGGACTTTACAATGAGAAAATTGAATTCAATGGACACCAAAGTCTGAATTTGATTTCCATCCAAAGAAGTGGAAGCAAAATATATAAATTCTAGTATTGTCTCCATTTGCCTGCTTTTATGTCGATTTCTCTCTGCTTCGCTACTATTTTCTTGTGGCAAAACTAGTGATAGTTGGTTTGGTTTTGAAGTAACTTTACTTTGTTATAAATCAAGGATTTTACGGCTGCTTGACTTAGCAGTGAAGTAACATTTGTCATGCATTTTGGCAAACGTGCAAAAATTGGCTTAACTTTAACGTGAGAATTATCATCAGATACTCTACTCTTCGATAATATTTTGATGATAAAAGAGATTTTTCTAAAGAAAACTGAGTTAATCCTTAGATATAGAAATCTTGTGACAAAAAAGGCCGAGAAGCTGAAGAGCTAAATTAGATGCGACTCTGAGGGCATCTTAAAAAGAATTAAAGAACGTTTATATAAAGCCATTACATTATACACATAAGCCTTAAGTTAAATGTTATGCTATATTTTTAAATAAGAAAGCGATGAGCGCCACATCATTAAAATAATTCATAATTGAAGCGTAAAACCCAAAGTGACTTTTTTTTGCTACTATTAATACTGTATTTGACAATAGAAGTACAAGTTAGGCTTCACTGTTACCACAATCTCACTTCTTGGACAACTCTCTTGTGATGGATTGAGTATCTCTGAGAAGTAGTCGCAGTCTTAGTAGTGGTTGAGTAGAACTACTAGTATTACTATGAATTTGAAGAAGAGGAAGAATAAATAGTAAGAAAAAGAAATCAGAAAAAGTTGCATTTGGTAAGCACGAGAACGCAATGGCAAAGCAATGGCAATGCAATGGCAGCGCTTATCTTTTGCATTTGACAGGTGCACACAGCGAAAGAGAATGCCTAAATCGAAAGCTATGCCATTGCAGTGGCAGAGACTAGAGAGCAGTGTGTCGTCAGTATTGGCCAAGTAATGCAATCGCTGATTGTCGCATCTGACACACCGCTATAGCAGTTTGTATTGATTAGGCTCAGAAGTGCCTCAACAAAGCATCTGCTCATTGATTTTAGCGAACTGGGCCTTTGTGTGTGAAGTTGTGCAAAGACTCTAACCATTGCACAAATCTTCATTCCTATTATCACATTATCCCTATTGAATCTTATTGATAAAGTAATTGTAATACATCTTTAAGTCACTGCAGATCTTGATTTGTTACTAGTATTGCAAAACTTAAAAATCGATTTTTTGACACTAAATCATTAAATGAATATTAGTTTTGACTACAATTTGAGCTCTAAATTGAATCATTAAAATTTAGAACTTCATTAAAATGAGTGATTATGAGTTGTGTGCTTGATCTTTTGTCTCAGCCATAATCAAATGTTTTGGTGAGCAAAGCATCAAGTACATCACTTCTATATCATTTTCTCCTACATTATTTTAATCATCATTTATTTGATCATTAATTTCTCATATTCTTTGTACACTACTCGAGAGTACATATCATTCCTTTATTTTTCTCAATTAACAAATAACACGAACATTTACGAAATCATTTTTTGCTAACCTCTTATTTATCTTTTTAATAACTTTCTTTGGTTAATATCTAGATTTAAGTTAGTTCTTAAAATTTTTAGTTATATATAATTTTTTCTAATTCACAGCTCTATTACATTTTAAAATTTTATTCATTCAAAAATAATTTTTAATTAGAATTTAGATAAACTAAAAATCTGTTAATATATGAAATATAACTGAAACATTTCAACTGCAGATTTATAATCATTAGCTGAATAATTCTAAGAGATATACTAATTATAGACTAAATAATTTGTTTCAAGTCAAGGGTTCACAAAAATGTGGTGCACTTTTCACATTTTGTTCAAACTTTTGTTTCAAAAATATATAGTCAGCGCTTAAACTTTCTTCTATTAAGATTTGTATTATTTTACTTATTATTGGAGACATCGTCTTGTTTAGTAATTTCTTATTTTTATTAAGATGTCATAATTTTATCATTTAGACAGTGATTGATGAAGTTCTAGATAATAAATTTTCTGCTGTGTGAGAAAAATGTCACAATTCAGTGGAGATTCGTAGGGGATATCAAGTTAAGAAAATTTTCCGATTAAGCAAACGGTACAATAAATTTTTCTCTGTTTATATAAATCATATTTTAAATTTATTTGTATAATAATTCATAGCTTTCCCTATCTAAATATGAGATTGCAACAAAATTTTAATCTAGAATTCAAGCGATTCGATAATTTTGGTAAACAGGGTTTGGGTAAGAAACGTAAGAACGTTCCACCATTTCCTTCCTTCACATATGCAATAAATTCCCAAGAGAAGGCACACAATTTATTTGGTGCTATTCTATTGTTTTTTATGCATATGCCTTATTGTACACACGCGTCACTATATTTTTTAAAGAAGCTAAGGACAGAAAATCTCGTCCTTTTATCAAATTTGAAGGAAGGAAATCGCGTTTTTAGCCGTTCGAGACCTCCTTCAACTGTCCTTCAACCCAAGGAAGGGTCTCGAACATAGCTTAACCCGTAAGAAAATTGAGAGACTGAGAAATGATAAGACAAATCACTAACGAAAATAGATTAATGGAGTAATAAATTGGAATTATAATCATTTTTCAAAAGCACGGTATGGGTTGACAAATTTGCTGTGGAGGTTCATCTGAAATCTTGTCTCCCTTTTGACCTTTGATTCGTCAATTGGTCAATAACCTTAAAATATTTAGGTGAGCAAAATTTCAGGTGATTCTTCTAATGCATACTTCACTACATCCAACTCTATACATGTCTCAAATTTAATTATTCAAATATTTATGTCTCCATTCGATACAACTCAAGATATCAGAATTCAATACTGAATGTCAGACATTATAAAGTATGAGACTTCAAAAATAGTTATACAGGAGTTACTGGACTTACTCAATAAAATAAAATAAAAAAATTCTTTAAATAAATGAAGAAAAAGTAAAAATCGAAGCACTTGACTCTCAAGTTAATTTAAAAAACTTAGTTTTCATACTGTATATAAAGAGTTTCATTTGTAGTATTTATTTAATTGTCTCCAATCTATGTTTTCTCTCTTTTTATTGATTCAATACTTATATATAGCTTCGAGCAAAGAATCACAACATTCAAATAGTTTGATGCAATTTGTCATCAAAACAGACACTTATTATTGAATTGCTATCGAAAAAGAAGTTTTACATGAAAATTTGTAGAGCCCCAGAGGCTATAAATCATTTGTGACAATGCATCACAAATTTACTATTTCTATTATGTTTGAGGATAGCTATGCGGTGTATGTATGAATCTATTTGAGTGAGTGGGTGAGTATGAGTGTGAGTGTGCGGGCGTTTTGTTAAATTCAAGTAAATAAGATTTCGTTTCGTTTAATAAAATTAAATTTTTGTGCCTCAAAAAAGGAAACCCGTGGCAACTGTGAAGTTAAGGTTTAAGTTAAAGTTAGTCTTACTTATAGAACATTACATTACAGAAACGATAGAAACAGGTATTGCACTGACTTATGTTGTGGTAAATAATTTTTGGCTACAGTGCACTCGAATTCCACTGTTCTATTGTATTATTAAAACTAATTTTGCCATTTTTAAAAAATTAAATTATCCAAAAACTTCTTAATTCAATTGCTTTATTGTTTGTTTGCTATAATTTTATTAAAATTTAAAACTCTAACAATGTTTGCTAAAAATTAACATATCGATTGATATAAAGCACATAAAATACGATACGTATCTTTAAAATATATTTTTTAAGACAATGCTGCGTTTCTTTATTGAATTATTTGAAATTTTGATTAGAAAATCAACTAAATTATAATTCAACAAAAGGTTTGTATTACTAATTGTGATCAAATTTATTCTCAGTTAACATAAGTGAATGTCCTGATTGAATGAAAAGAATTTGATTCAACTGCAGATAAAATACGGAATCGGTTTTTGCGCAGTTTGAACACACGAACCGATTCAGTTTTTAGCACTATTTTTCTATTCTGCTTCTGGAATAAATTGTAATCAAAATAACTCATATCTCTTGGTCTCAAAGGAACTGATGACAAACAGGTGGAAAAATGATTTATACACTCAAACTTCTGATTCAATTATTGATTAGTACTCTATTTGAAATGGCAAAAAAACTTTATGCTATTGGCTCAACATTTAAAACAAAATAATACTTAATCAATAAACTCAATGTATGCAATGTATAAAAACAAAATGGATTTTGGTTCACAACAATGTTTTCAAATACTATATATTCAAATCTAACGAAATATTAACCGAACATTAAAATTGCAATTAAGAAAATAATTACTATAGTTTTATGTTAAGATTTCTAGTTATTTATTAAATTCAAATAAATGTTAACAACTGTTTGATTCATGAGTTTTGGTTTGACATTAGACTTAATGCTATTTGAATTGAATTGACATAATTTTGAAATAAGAATAGAAGACGTGTTTCTAGTTTTGATCTTTAAACCGAGACTAGTATTACATTGGGCTGACCTGCCCTTATCTAAGACAACTTAAATTTACTTATATAACAGTTAAGTCGGGTTAAGGCAGTTGAATTTTAACCCGAGCCCAGCATGACGCTGAGCTCGGTTTAAAAATTAAGCCTTGACTTAGAGAAGAAAACTGGATAACTTTCTACCAATATTTCCGGACAATTATCTCAAACCATCAAATCTGACACTACTCACTAGTTTCTAATATTTTATACATTTGTTTGAAACGTTCGACGTAATGAACTTCAATAATTTGATTGATCTTTAACTTCTCATTGATTCCAATAATTGCGACCTAAGAACTGATTTTATTCATCGAATGCAATTATTGGTCTAATAGGAAGCGGTTTTCAAACTATTTGCTCTTAAGAGCAGTTTTATTTCGTACAACTTGTTTGTGGACCGAAAAAACTATACAAAATAAATGCGAATAATGAGATTGTTTTAATTCACATTAAAGACTAATTTTTGGCCAAAATTTAGTCAAAACTAATCAAAAATTAATTAAATGCAAAATAATTTCGATTTTTAATAAAATAAATGCTAAAAGTTTTGATACGTAATGTTTAAGAATAAGAACCCTTTCCTAAGTTTTGCTTTTACTAATTATTAGCGTTGTTAAATTTACTAAATTTTCTCAAGAGCACTAAATTTAGTACTAAATTTAGTTTTTGGACTAAATTTAGTATAAAATATAAAAAATACAGCACA